>MU675300.1:92022-156586 GCA_026770625.1 Nicotiana glauca
ACTCCCGGATCAAAATCTCACCTATCAACCGGATTTCGCCAAAATTCCAACTTCGCCAATTCAAGCTTATTTCTACACCGGACCTCCAAATTCGATTCCGATCACTCTCCTAAGTCACAAATCATCCCCCAAAGCTAACCAAACCACCGGAATTCACATCTGAGCCCTCTAACCACATAGTCAACTTCCGATTGACTTTTCTGAAACAAACTCTCTTCTAAGAGGCTATGTGCCTTATTTTCAACCAGAACCAATTCAATTACACCCGACCGACTCTAATACTGATATAGAAACATGAAGCAACACAATAAGGGGGAAACAGGGTAGTAACTCTCATGACGACGGGTCAGGTCATCACAGCTTGTGTATGGCTTGAGGTTACTTAGGGTAAGGTTTGTTATACATACCAGTACAATTCAAGTGTACCAACGTCCCTTTTGCCGGGGGCGCTACATTCGTGTTATGATTGTAGGTGGATCCACAACAGGTACTCCAACCCAACGATCATAGCTCCCCCTTCGTCTTCCATCAGCTTTTTGGTGAGCCCCACTCCTCTCGGGGTCCTGTGTGGCTCAGACCGCTTGTTTCCAGAGTTTATTTTTATTTTTTGTAAGCTATAGCCGGAGCCTTGTTACCTGCAAATACCGTATTATTCTGTTGTACTTCTAGAGGCTCCGTAGACAGTGGATGTGGGTTAGAAATTTATGTAAATCCATGTTTCCTTCGTTGGGCAACGAATTGGTAATTTCACTAACTAAATTGTATGTATGTATGCTTTGCAAAAAGGGTGTTCTGAAATTAATTATTTGGCCAGTTCTTGGAATATTGAGTAAGTAAGACATGGGGTAGCACGTGGGGTAGGAGAGGCACCCAGGTCCGCTCGGCTGGGGCTACCCGGTCGAGCGCCGGTCATGTCCCTCAAATTTGGGGCGTGACAACAACACTCAGGCCAAATATCGCTTCTTCGATCCTCCCTTCGCTTCTGCGGGACTGCACCTGCAGTCCCATAACCGCATACCAGATACGAGCAGTCCTTTAACAAGCAAAAATTCCAAAACTCTCCGTTTAACCATTCGATCTCACCCAGAAGACCCCGGGGCCTCAACCAAAAACACAAACATGATCCAATACCTTATTCAAACTTGCTCCAATCATCAAAACACCATGATTAACACTAAAATCATCAAATTACATCAAATCCAAGACTAAGTTCTTCAAATTCTTCCAAAACTCGTATTCGATCAAAAACCCAACCAAATCACCTCCGAATCACCTAAAATTTTGCACACATACGAAAAATCAGCTAACAAAGCTACAGCAACTCTCGTAATCCCATTTCGATCCTCGGATCAAAATCTCACCTATCAACCAAAATTCGCCAAAATACTAACTTCGCTAATTCAAGCCTAATTCTACACTGGACCTCCAAAATCAATTCTAATAACACTCCTAAGTCACAATCCAACCCCCGAAACTAACCGAATCACCAGAAATCGCATCCGAGCCTTATAACTCATAAGTCAACCTCCGGTTGACTTTTCACAACCAAACTTTCCTTAAAGAGACTAAGTGTCTCATTTCCTACCAAAACCAATCCAAATCAACTCTAACACACCAAATACCGATAATAAAACATGAAGAAGCATAAAATGGGGGAAACAGAGCGGTAACTCATGAGACAACAGGTCGGGTTGTCACAGCTATGCCCCGCTCCAAACAGATCAGTCATTTGTTGGCGCTGACAGCCATATCTTTCCATTCTCTAATTAGCTTTTGATTGGATTCTTGTATTTCACGGTGCTCATTTTCATATTCCTGCATCCTCTTGCACAGTTGGTTGTACTTTACCTGTGCTTCAGCCTTTTTATCAATAATCCCGTGACCTCGAACGAATCCGGGCTGACCCAAATCATTGTGATTATCCTCTAGCCATCCTAGATAGTGTGGAGTACAACCAACATGGTAGCGATCTGGTTCGATGGTGTCTCTTCCCAAGAAAATTTTGCAATGCCACATATGCTAAGACTAGCACCTGTACGGACTGTCGTCATCCTGGAAGTTGGCTCGAAAATGGCTCATCTTGTCGACCCTTGATATAACCTGATTCCTACCTGCCTGTCTCATAACTCGGATAGTGACATATGGGTATGTCCCTCTCAAACTGACTAGTATTAGAAATGGTTCATCCCTAGACTGGATGATGAATTCTTTTGTATGGAACCACTCAAACATCCTTTGTACTCGGTCTTCAGTAAAATTGTCGAAAAGTTTGACCCGTTCTCTAGCATTATCTGGTTGGGCGAACATGTTAGGCATATAATTCATCCTCTTTAGGTGATGAAAAGCGATATGATCGTCCCAGTCTCTACGATGGATTTCCTGCTGGTACTCACCCCTTTAGAGGTATTCCATGAGCCATAGTTGGAGTAGCAAATTACATCCCTCAAAATGTTTGGCCCCTTGTTGGCATCTTTCTAAGGCTCGGTATATTTCTGCAACTATCATTGGCACAAGGCTGAATGGCTGCCCGTTAATTCCTTCCATTAAGGTTTTAGTTACCAAGGCTAGTCTGGTATGGATTCTTGCTTTCTTCGTTGAAAAAACTATCATCCCCAAGAAACAGAACATAAAAACAAATACCCTTCGGTGGATGTGCCCCAATAAGGTGATGGCTAATTCGTCCGGATAAGTACGGTATGATTTTCTATGACCGTACCTTTCATACAAATGGTCAAAAGAATGTATGACTCCTCCAAACATGTCAAGTTGGGATTCTTCTTTAGACCCATCATTTTAAGAAAACCCCTACCCTTACGATTTTCTGGCATTAGCAAACCCGGAGTTTCCCATGGTATCCCAGCTAGTCCTCCTATTTCCTAGAGTAAAGGTGTCATTTCTATGTCTCTGAAGCGAAACACCGATCTATCACAGTCCCAAAATAAAGTTGCAGCTTCTATGATCTTGTTGTTAGGTTGAATGTCTAGGAGAGAATGCAGGTTTCCTAGATACTTTCTGACAAGAGCTTGATCGCTAGAATAAAGATCTCCCCACCAATTCAGCAATTTGGGGTGGATATTGGTGACCATGCCGAATCTGGGGACCTCGTGCCTCATTTTCTACAAAATAAAAGGTTAGGCCCTTTTCCCCCACCAGCCTTGACTATTTTAATATCAATAATTGGCATAACAAAGTATTTAGTTCTCCAAATAAATGCACAGAACGTGGTAGTGTCTGTTTGGGTTTCAAAGAAACCCAGTGGACTTTGGACAAGGCTATCCTAAATAGTCATTATACGGACAACATAACTGACTCAGCTAAGTTTGACCATGATGCATGCATAATTTAAAGAGAAATAGTTTCTATGGGGTATTAGACTTGGTACCCTTGAGCGGACAACTCAGAGGGAAAGGCACAGAACTATCGACGGCACCACTGATTGACTAGTTTTACCGCAAATATGCCTTTGCCAAATTTAGGGGGTGATTATATTGGAAGGGCGCAACCACTCATTATAAGCGTTGCTATGGTATTTTTTTGGCATGAGTGGCATATGATGCTGAAAAATGCAATACAAATTACCAAATTGTCATGTACTTTCACGTTCATAAGGTAATGATTACAATAATAGCTCATAATTACAACAGTATCGAAGGAAAGCAGTAAAAGAGAGCATTAAAGAAAAGAAACAAAGAGCCAAGTCAGTTTCGTAGTAGAAAAGATATAAAGACATTAAGTAAAGGCAATAAAGATGCAATAAAGTCACAAGTAACATGAAATGGTAAAAGCCTAAAGAAAATCCCCAGCAGAGACGCCATGCTGTCGATGCCCCCTTTTTCTTGCGAAATCGGGTTTACGACATTTGGGCGGACAACTCTATTCCTTTTGGGAATTGGGTTTGAGATTTAGAAGAGTTGCTACCTAATGATTATGTGCATTAGGACACTAAGAAATTAAAAGAGAAGAAGAACTAGAGAATGGGTAAGGGCTTAAAATTATCTCAGGGGGAAGGTTTTAGGCACCCCCTAAGATCCACTAGTGTGGTTCCCGGCCATGCTACAATTGTAACTTTAAAGCAAGTAAACTTACAAGACTATTTCCATACATAACGATTTCAAGTAGGGGAAGTATAAATATGTTGAAGTTTGGGAATAGGTGGTTTCATAATTTATTTAATGAATATACAAGTGCAGAAAATGGGGGTCAAGTAATTGATACAAGTAATCAAATAAAGTGATGAGATGGGACGAAAGCTTGGAAAACAGTACTGGAAATTAAGGGGATTTTATATGATTAAAGAAAATAAGGGGTTTAAAGAGCTGGAAACTGGCAGTTTAAAGAAAATAAAAAAAAAGAACGTAAGTACATAAAGAGGGAGGGGGTCCTAGGTTTATAGATAACATGGATCACCCACGCAGCACCCAGTAACCAATTATACGCGTGGTGTTATCGCGTGCTCATCATATCCATGTATACCCTTTCCCACCATGTTAAGGTGCTAAAGCGCGGAATAATCTTGTTACTTACTGCATGCTACAACCCGCCCCAATCCTATCAGTCCTGGAGACAGTTGGGACTACTATTCTTAAAGGGAAGGGATATTGGCTTCTAAAGTTTAAAAGTCAAAATCTAGTGCAACAAACAAAACATATAAGAGCAGTTAAAGGGAAGAAACATAGCAGTTAAGGCTCAAATAAGCCTCCTTATTCAAAGCAGAAATTATTTAGCATGACTTACAAGTACTGGTTAGGTCTTTAATTAAACTTAAACAAAATGGGGTGGCTGATTTATCACATATTTTCAGATAAGAGGTCTAAATTAGGCCTGCCTGCTGGTTGTAATCATTAAAGACTGGTATAATTAATTGACTACCTAATAGTTTGCCTAGGTGAGACTTATAGGCATGATGTCTAACAAGGTGATACATACTGATTTTAAGGAAGGATTACTAATTTTAGAGATGAACCAATTCTACAGATGTTAACAATATTATTGCTGATTTTAGACTCACAGATGAATCAAATTTAAACGATCGCTCCTAAAGGCATGAATTCTAAGCGTTACTGATTTTAAACGGTTTGTGTAAATGCAGGGATCCTATGAGCATGGTATCTAGGATGCAATTGATTGCTCTTTAACCTATGGATTGTTTGCCTAGTGTCATATGCAGGTGCAGAAATGCAGAAACTTATAGGCATGGCTTCTATATGTTGAAATGCAGAACCTTATAGGCATAGTTTCTAATGAAATGCATAACCTATAGGCATGGTTTCTAATGCAGTAATGAAATACACTACAAGCAGGATCTCTATATGAAAAATCTATAGGCAGGATCTCTATATACAAAAACATAAACGAAAGTGTTGTGGTTGCGGAAATAAAGACCTAAAACATGATTTCTACCCCATATGCATAACATAAGAGACCCTCCCCATTGTTTACTATACACCCCATAAGTATTACAAAGTTATCACAACTTGAATGGATCCAGAAAAGTAAATAAAATTACATCAGAGATTAAAATTCAAACCAAGGAGAGCCTAATTCAAACTCCTAGTCTAAAACATGAAATAAACCAACTTCCAAAGATCAGATTTCCAAAGCCTTTCTCATCCTTTGAGTGTGTCAAAGTCCAAGGAGCTTCATGAATTCGAGGTAGTGCTTACATCCAATTACATATGCAGGATCAGATCATGGTGCATTGTGGAAGGTCCAACCCTCAAATGTCCAAGTTTAGAGGGAACTCAAGGTTCCCAAGGCAAGGCTCATAGGAGGGGAGCAAAACTTAGATTCTAAGAATAAGTATAGGTGCAATAGAGGGGGAATTAGGGAAAGCCATAACAAACTAGTGGTTATGTCATGACCCCCGTTCACCCTCCATAAATATGTCGTGATGGCACCTAGTTCCTACAACTAGGTAAGCCTAACAGTGCGGGACAATTTAACTCATAATAAGTGCGGAAGTAAAGATCTCAACCCAAAACCCGAAAACTCACGGGAACTACAGGCTAACAGAAACATAGTACGCTGTTCTAACTCTAGAATATCTAAACAACTGGGAGAAAAGGAATAGACTAAATACTAAAGTTGGAACATAATAGAGACTCCTGGTCTACGGACACGGCAGATATACCTCGAAGTCTCTGTGTATTTCCTCGCCTCAAGGATAGTACGCCTAAGTAGAGATACCTGGATCTGTACATGAAAAAAATGCCCAGGAAGGGCATGAGTACACCACAGTGGTACTCAATAAGTGCCAAGCCTAACCTCGTTTGGGTAGTGACGAGGAAGGTCAGGGACCTACTGAGGTAAAATATCATAATAATTAACAGTATGAAAATTTGACAGAAATAATAAGTACAGTAGTGAGATAAGACAGGTCAACAAGGAAATAATAACTACACAAGAATAGAGTAAATACAGCTCAATGATAACAATGAGGGTCTCCCAAGATACAGTCTTGTAGCCCTTTTCTCAACTATCCAGTGGATCTCCCGGGATACCGTCCCGTAGTCCAACCCATGTGCCAATCCGAAGGATCTCCAGGATACCATCCAGTAGTCCAACTATCAATGTGTAGGGGATCTATCGAGAATCTAACCCACAGTCCCAAAGTAAAAGTGCAGGGGGGTCTACCGGAAATCAAATCCATAGTCCCAAAGTAAACAAAGAAGGGGGGAGCTACCGGAATCCCACATCCGTAGTCCCAATATAAATGCGTAATCATAGCCAGAAGATACCAAGGAATGAAGTACAAAAGACAAGCAACAGATAGTAGTAGCCTAGCATGCTTCACGTAGTACAGTCAAGACAACTTAAACAATTAGGCAAGTCAAATCAACTAAACATGCTTTTCTAATCTAGCATAGGTTATAATTTCAAATAGAATAAGGCAAATATGAAAGAAATTAAATCTCAATATCTTAAGTAAAAATTGGATTATCAACAATCGGCTCAAGTACGTGCTCGCCACCTCGCGTACAAGGCACTCAAATACCAAATAACAAATCCTAAGGGGAAAGGTCCCCCACACAAGGTTAGACAAGCCACTTACCTCGAACCGGCTCAAAATCAACTAGAAACTATGCCTTTGCCACGAGTATCCAACTCCAAATGGCCCAAATCAATTCAATTCAATTACATATCGTATATAACATCGCAAACAACTGGTTTTGCTATTTAATTCAAAGCTACGGCGTGAAATTAGGTAAAATGACCAAAATTCCCTTCAGGCCAACGTCTTGGAATCGAATAATTTTCACATTTTCAGAACCCTCGTACACTTACGAGTCTAACCATATAAAAATCTCCCAAATCGGAGGTCAAACACCCACTCAAAACCCAATAATTTAGCCTATGAAGTTTCACCCAATTTTTCAATTTTTTATCCAAAATTCTAATTCTAATGATGGATTTAACTACAAAATGATGAAATATAACCAGAAGGGATTAAAGAAACGTTACCCAATATTCTTCTCTTCAAAACCCTCTAAAAATAGTCATTCCTCGAGCTCAATTTGATTTTTCTAACTTATGAAATTAAACCCTCGAAATTTCTATATCTGCACAGGCATTTCTGCTTCTGCAGACAATAGCCGCTTGTGCAGTTTTCATTAAAAGGCCAGGGGGACGCATCTGCGATGCTTGAGCCACTTCTGCGGCTCTGCTTTTGCGGACATAATACCGCTTATGCGGTCTCTAAGGGAAAGAGGGCAAAGCCACTTCTGCGGCCATTTAGTCGCTTCTGGGGTGCTGCATCTATGGTTTCCAAGCCGCAGATGCGAAAATACCATAAGAGGAACACTTCAGCTGCTGCAACACTTCAAAATTTCTCCGTTAACTACCCGAAATCATCCCGAGGCCCCCGGGACCTCAACCAAAAGCACCAATAACACCTAATACCTCATTCAAACTTGTACCAATCTTCAAAACACCTAAAACAATGTCGGAAACTGAATGAAATCATTGATTTGAACCTAAGAACTTCAAATTTCATCAAAATACACTTTCGATCAAAACCCTAACCAAAGCACATCCGAATGACCTGAAATTTTTCACACACGTCCTAAATGACATGACATAGCTACTACAACATTTGGAATTTCAATCTGACCCTCGAATCAAAAATTCACTATCAAATCGGAAACTTCAAAAATTCAAACATCGGCATTTCAAACCTAAATGAGCTACGGACTTCCAAAATACATTCCAAACATTCTCCCAACCTCAAAATCACCTAACGGAGCTAACGGAACCATCGGATTTTAATTACGAGGTCGTTATCACAGTGTTCCGACTATGGACCACTTTTCAACACTTAAGCTCTCATTTAGGGACTAAGTGTCCAAAACTCTCCGAAACCCAACACCGAATGTCCGGGCAAACCAAAATAGCAGAAATGAACTTAGGGGAAGCAGTTAATAGGGGATCGGGGCACAAATTCTTAAGACGACCAGCCGGGTCATCACATCCTCATACACTTAAACATTCGTTCGTCCTCAAACGAGCATAAAGAACATACCTGAAGTAGTGAAAAGATGAGGGTAACGGCTGCGCATAACTTGCTCGGTCTCCCAAGTCGCCTCCTTGGCCGGCTGACCCCGCCGTTGAACCTTCACTGAAGTTATGTTCTTTAACCTCAACTTTCTGATCTACCTGTCCAAAATAGCCATTGGCTCCTCAACATAGGATAGATCCTTATCCAACTGGATTGAACTGAAATCCAACACATGCGACGGGTCACCGTGATATCTCCGGAGCATCGAAACATGGAATACCTGATGAACCCCGGCCAAACAAGGAGGTAAGGCAAGCTCATAAGCAACCTCCCCAACTCACCTCAAAATCTTGAAAGGGCTAATAAACCTCAGACTCAACTTTCCTTTCTTTCCAAACCTCGTGACGCCTTTCATAGGCGAAACCGGAAGCAGAACCCGCTTACCAACCATATATGAAGCATCACTAATCTTCCTGTCCGCGTAGCTCTTCTGTTTGGACTGAGCTGTACGGAGTCTATCCTGAATCATCTTTAACCTTTTCCAATGCATCCTGAACCAACTCTATGACCAATAGCCTGGCCTCACCCGGCTCAAACCAACCCACCGGAGATCTACACCTCCTACCATATAAAGCCTCATACGGCGCCATCTGAATGCTGGACTGATAACTGTTGTTATAAGCAAACTCGGCCAATGGCAAAAAATGATCCCAAGACCATCCAAACTCTATCACACACGCACGAAGCATATCCTCAAGAATCCGAATAGTGCGCTCGGATTATCCGTCCGTCTGGGGGTGTAATGTTGTGCTCAACTACACCCGAGTACCTAACTCCTGTTGCACGACTCTCCAGAACCGCGATGTAAACAGAGTACCTCTGTCTGAAATAATAAAAACTGGAATACCATGCAGACGGACGATCTCCCGAATATAAATCTCCACCAACCGCTCCAATAAATAAGTTGTACACACCAGAATAAAATGAGCGGACTTGGTCAGCCGATCCACAATAACCCAAATAGAATTAAACTTCTTCAAGGTCCGTAGGAGTCCAGATACAAAGTCCATGGTGATGCGCTCCCATTTCCACTCCGGAATCTCTATCTGCTGAAGCAACCCACCCGGGCGCTGGTGCTCATACATCACCTGCTGGCAGTTAAGGCATCTAGACACATAACCAACTATATCTTTCTTCATCTGCCTCCACCAGTAGTGCTGCCTCAAATCCTGATACATCTTCGCGGCACCAGAATGGATGGAATACTGCAAACTATAGGCCTCTGATAGAATCAACTCCCGAAGCCCATCAACATTGGGCACATAAATCCGGCCCTGCATCCTTAATACCCCGTCATCTCCAATGGTCACATCCCTGGCATACCTATGCTGGACCTTTTCCTTAAGGACAAGTAAATGAGGGTCCTCATACTGTTGCTCCCTGATAGGATCAAATAAGGAAGACCGGGAAACCACGCAAGCTAGAACCCAACTGGGCTCTGAAAGATCCAATATCACAAACTGGCTGGCTAAGGCCTGAACATCCATTGCATAGGCCTCTCTGAAGCTGGTAAATATGCCAAACTCCCTAAACTCTCCGCCCGGCGACTCAAGGCATCTGCCACAACATTAGCCTTGCCCGGGTGGTACATGATAGTTATATCATAATCCTTCGGCAACTCTAGCCACCTCCTCTGACGCATATTAAGATCCTTTTGCTTGAGTAAGTGCTGTAAGCTCCGATGGCCAGTATAGATCTCACAAGGCACACCGTACAAATAATGATGCCAGATCTTCAAGGTATGAACAATGGCAGCTAACTCAAGGTCGTGGATAGGGTAATTCTTTTCATGTATCTTCAGTTGTCTGGATGCATACGCAATCACCCTACCATCCTACATCAACACTGCTCCAAGGCCAACTCTTGAGGTGTCAAAATAGACAGTACAAGACCCCGAACCTGCAGGCAACATCAAAATTGGGGCTGTAGTCAAAGCTGTCTTGAGCTTCTGAAAGCTCGCCTCACACTCCTCTGTCCATTGAAAAGGGGCACCCTTCAGGGTCAATCTAGTCATAGGGGCCGCAATTGATGAAAATCCCTCCACGATGCGATGGTAGTAGCTCGCCAAACCAAGAAAACTGCGAATCTCCGTAGCTAAGGATGGCCTGGGCCAACTCTGCACAACCATTATCTTCCTCGGATCCACCCAAATACCCTCACTTGAAATCACGTGGTCTAAAAATGCCACAAAACTTAGCCAAAACTCACATTTTAAGTACTTTGCATATAACATCTTCTCCCTCAAGGTCTGAAGCACGGTCCTCAGGTGTTGCTTGTGATCTTCCCGACTCCGAGAATATACCAAAATGTCGTCAATAAAAACAATAACTAACGGGCCAAGATATGGCCTAAACGCATTGTGCATCAAGTGCATGAAAGTTGATGGGGGCATTGGTCAGCCCAAATGACATAACAAGGAACTCGTAATGACCATACCGAGTCCCGAAGGCCATCTTCGGGATATCTGGCTCCCGAATCTTCAACTGATGGTAACCCGAGCGCAAGTCAATCTTAGAAAACACTTGGGCACCCTGAAGCTGGTCAAACAGATCATCTATATGAGGCAAAGGATAACGGTTCATCACTGTAACCTTGTTTAACTGGCGATAATTAATACACATACGCATAGAACCATCATTCTTCTTCACAAACAAGACAGGAGCACCCCATTGTGAAATACTAGGTAAAATAAAACCCTTACCAAGCAATTCCTGCAACTGATCCTTCAAATCCTTCAACTCAGGAGGAGCCATACGATACGGAGGGATGGAAATTGGCTGAGTTCCCAGCAACAGATCAATGCCAAAATCAATGTTTCTATCGGGCGGCATGCCCGGAAGGTCAAATGGAAACACATCGGGATAATCCTGTACCACTGGAATTGAATCAATAGAAGGGGTATCAACACTGACATCTCTCACATAAGCTAAATACGCGGCACACCCCTTCTCAACCATACATTGAGCTTTAAGGAAAGAGATAACTCTACTGGGAGTGTGATCTAAAGTACTACTCCACTCAATACGCGAAATACCTGGCGTAGCCAGCGTTACAGTCTTGGCGTGAAATTCAAGAATAGCAAAATGGGGTGACAACTAGTCCATGCCCAAAATAATGTCAAAATCCACCATACCGAGTAACAATAGATCTGCTCTGGTCTCAAAACCACGAATAGTAACCAAACATGACCGATAAATACGGTCCACAACAAGAGAACCCCTACAGGAGTAGAAACATAAACGAGGGCACTCAAACAATCCCCAGGCACACCCAAATGCTGAGCAAAGTAAGAAGGCACATAAGAATAAGTAGAGCCTGGATCGAATTGAACCGATACCTCTCTGTGACAAACCAGTATAATACCTATAATGACAGAGTTGGAGGAAATAGCTTCAGTACGAGCAGGAATAGCATAATATCTGGCCCGGCCCCTCTCTCAAGGGCAACCTCTATCTCCCCGACCTCCGCCCCTAGCTGGCTAGGCAGGTGGGGTAGCAGCTGGAGCTGTAACCATGGTCTAAGAACTCTGAGGAGCACGTTGTGGCTGAGCCATCTGTGAAGATGCACCTCTACTAAGTCTGGGGCAATCCCTAACCATGTGGCGTGTATCGCCATACTCAAAACAAGCTTTGGGAGGACGCAGTGGTTGTGACTGGCTGGGGCTAGGCCTGATGGACTGACCTTTGGAAGCACCCCACGCAGGAGGCGCGCTAGAAATTGGAGGTGCATAGTAAGGCTCCTGAGGTATAGGTTAAGCTGGAGCACTGCCGGCTGCTGGAAGAGCTGAATGTATAGGGTGACCCTAATAACCTCTTCCATAACGACATGTTGCTGGGGTACGGGCACCAGAGTAGTACCCTGACTCTCGATACCTCTTGGCCTCCCTCTCCCCTCGCTCCCTGGCGAGCATACCCTCAATCCTCCAAGCAATGCTCACTACCGGCTGATAAGGAATGTCCATCTCCAACTCTCAAGCCATGATAGACCTGATGGGTGGGATAAGGCCCTTAATGAACTTGTGAACTCTCTCTCGAACTGTAGCGACCAAAGCCGGTACATGCCTGGCCAATCTGGTATATCGGATAGCATACTCCGAAACTGTTATAGCACCCTGGTGCAAATGCTCAAACTCTGCACGCCATGCATCCCTGAGACTCTGGGGGACAAACTCTCTCATGAACATATTCGAGAACTGGGTCCAAGTCAGTAAAGCAGCCTCGACTGGACTGTCTAACTCATAAGTATGCCACCAATCAAAGGCGGCTCCCCGAAGCTAAAAAGTAGTAAAAGAAACTCCGCAGGACTCCACTATGCCCATAGTGCGAAGAATACGATGACACTCCTCTAGAAATCCCAAGGCATCGTCTGATGCTAATCCACTGAACACGGGGGGATCATATTTTTTGAATTTCTCAAGTCTACATTGCTCGTCCTCTGAAGCAGCTGACCCATCCTCAGGCTGAACCGGTGCTACAGGCAGTGCGGGAATAAGCTCGGGAGCCTGCTCAACCTGCACTCGCTGCTCAGGAGTGCGGACGGCAGGAGTTCGTGCTCCTCCCCCGGCCTAGGATATGGCTGCAGCAAGGGGAAGCAACCCTGCCTAAGCTAAGGTGGTGTACATACTTATGAACTGAGTTAAAGTCTCCTGAAGCGCTGGAGTGGTAGTGGCAGTAGTAGGTGTGCCAGGTGCCTAGGCTCCAGCTGAATCTACTGGTAGTACCTCGGTGGTAACTCGCGCAGGTGCTCTGGCTACACCGGGTGCGCGTCCTCGACCTCTCCCCCAACCCCGTCTACTGACGGCTATAGTAGGGGGCGCGGGTGCCTAATCATCCTGAGTAGCGCGTTTCCTCACCATCTGTGAGAGAATAGAAGTCAAAAGTTTAGATTTGATGTCCAAAAATATCGCACGACAAAGAATTCAAATGAGATGAAGACTTTTCCTAAACAATTACATAGCCTCTAGTAGAGAAGTACAAACGTCTGCGTACCGCTGAGCGAGATTCTAATAAACCGACATGTGTTTCGTGACTCCTATGAACCTAGAGCTTTGATACCAACTTGTCACGACACCCGTTCACCCTCCATAAATATGTCGTGATGGCACCTAGTTCCTACAACTAGGTAAGCCTAACAGTGCGGGACAATTTAACATAATTTGAGAAAACAACAAATTAAGTCTGAATAACTAAAAGAAATATGTATATAACTGCCACTCGACATATACAGCTCATAATAAGTGCGAAAGTAAAGATCTCAACCCAAAACCCGCAAACTCACGGGAACCACAGGCTAACAAAACATAGTACGATGTTCTAACTCCAGAATATCTAAACAACTGGGAGAAAAGGAATAGACTAAATACTAAAGCTGGAACAGAATAGAGACTCCTGGTCTACGGACACGGCAGATATACCTCGAAGTCTCCGTGTATCTCCTCGCCTCAAGGATAATGCGCCTGAGTAGAGGTACCTGGATCTGCACATGAAAAACATGCGCAAGAAGGGCATGAGTACACCATAGCGGTACTCAGTAAGAGCCAAGCCTAACCTCAGTTGGATAGTGACGAGGAAGGTCAGGGCCCTACTGAGGTAAAATATAATAATAATTAACAGTATGAAAATCAGACAGAAATAATGAGTACAACAGTGAGATAAGACAGGTCAACAAGGCAATAATAACTACACAAGAATAGAGTAAACACAGAGTAAATACAGCTCAATACCAATGATAACAAAGAGGGTCTCCCAGGATATCGTCCTATAGCCCTTTTCTCAACTGTCCAGTGGATCTCCCAGGATATCGTCCCGTAGTCCAACCTATGTGCCAATCCGAAGGATCTCCCGGGATATCGTCCCATGGTCCAACTATCAATGTGCAGGGGGGTCTATTGTGAATCTAACCCGCAGTCCTAAAGTAAAAGTGCAGGGGGATCTATCGGGAAATCAAACCCGTAGTCCCAAAGTAAACAAATAAGGGGCGAGCTACCGGAATCCCACATCCGTAGTCCCAATATAAATGCACAATCACAGCCAGAAGATACCAAGGAATGAAGTACAAAAAACAAGCAACAGATAGTACTAGCCTAGCATGCTTCACGTAGTACAATCAAGACAACTTAAGCAATTAGGCAAGACAAATCAACTAAACATGCTTTTCTAATCTAGCATAGGTTATAATTTAAAGTAGAATAAGGCAAATATGAAAGAAACCAAATCTCAATATCTTAAGTAAAAATCGAATTTTCAACAAACGGCTCAAGTACGCGCTCGTCACCTCGCGTATAAGGCACTCAAATACCAAATAACAAATCCTAAGGGGAAAGGTCCCCAACACAAGGTTAGACAATCCACTTACCTTGAACCTGCTCAAAATCAACTATAAACCACGCCTTTGCCACGAGTATCCGACTGCAAATGGCCCAAATCTATTCAATTCAATTACATATCGTAAATAACATCGCAAACAACTGGTTTTGCTATTTAATTCAAAGCTACGGCGTGAAATTAGGTAAAATGACCAAAATTCCCTTTAGGCCAACGTCTCAAAATCAAATAATTTTCATATTTTCAAAACCCTTACTCTCACGAGTCTAACCATATAAAAATCTCCCAAATCGGAGGTAAAACACCCACTCAAAACCCAATAAATTAGCCTATGAAGTTTCACCCAATTTTTCCAATTTTTGATCCCAAATTCGAATTCTAATGATGGATTTAACTACAAAATGATGAAATATAACTAGAAGGGATTAAAGAAACATTACCCAATAATCTTCTCTACAAAACCCTCTAAAAATCGCCCTTCCCCGAGGTCAATTTGATTTTTCTAACATATGAAATCAAACCCTCGAAATTTCTATATCTGCATAGGCATTTCCGCTTCTACGGACAAGGGACCGCTTCTGCGGTCTCGCTTCTGCGGAATAATAGCCGCTTCTGTGGTTTTCATTAAAGGACCAGGGGGCTGCATCTGTGATGCCTAAGCCGCTTTTGCAGCTCCGCTTTTGCGGACATAACACCGCTTCTGCGGTCTCTGAGGGAAAGGGGCAAAGCCACTTCTGTGGCCATTTAGCCGCATCTGCGGTGCTGCAACTGCGGTTTCAAAGCCGCAGATGCGAAATACCATAAGAGGAACACTTCAGCTGCGGCAACACTTTAAAATTTCTCCGTTAACCACTCGAAATCATCCCGAGGCCCCCGGGACCTCAACCAAAAGCACCAATAACACCTTATACCTCATTCAAACTAGTACTAATCATCAAAACACCTAAAACAATGTCGAAAACTCGATTAAATCACGATTTGAGCCTAAGAACTTCAAATTTCATCAAAATACACTTTACATCAAAAGCCTAACCAAAACACGTCCGAATGACTTAAAAGATTTTCACACACGTCCCAAATGACATGACGGATCTACTGTTACTTTCGAAATTCCAATACGATCCTCGGATCAAAAATTCACTATCGGACCGGAAACTTCAAAAATTCAAACTTCGACATTTCAAGCCTAAATGAGCTACGGACTTCCAAAATACATTCCGAACACACTCCCAACCCCGAAATCACCTAACGAGCTAACGGAACCATCGGATTTCCATTCTGAGGTCGTCTTCACACTGTTTTGACTATGGACCACTTTTCAACACTTAAGCTCTTATTTAGGGACTAAGTGTCCCAAAACTCTCCGAAATCCAACACCAAACGTCCGGACAAACCAAAATAGCAGAAATGAACTTAGGGGAAGCAGTTAATAGGGGATCGGGGCGTAAATTCTTAAGATGACCGGCCGGGTCGTCACAGGTTATGCCCCGCAACTAGGATACTGGAACACCCCTGGCCAACCTGTCCGCTTAGATTTGGGAGTTAGAACCTATTGAAGGTCATGTTCAGACCTGGATAGTAATTTGGGTACTGCCAGGCCCTGAACTTTAACTCAGCACACAAAAGGGAATGGGGTATGGGGGATTCATAACAAACAATAAACATAAAAGAAAGTAACATGTTTAATACAGAGTATGAACAAAAAAGTAGAAAGGAATGGGATAACTGTAAAGTAAACACATAGTGAAGGAGCTGAAATCAAAATGGAGACATACCAGTTTCAGGGAAAACAGGTAAGTAAAATAACAGTCTTGAAAAGCCAAATTGCAAAGTAAAGCAGTACAAAAGTCTCATCAAAGAGTAGAGAGTTTGAAAAGGTATTTTGATTGGAAGTTCAAAGTTCTAGAGTTGTAAAGTTTTTCAAAGCTTAAAGCTTCTGTCCAATGCAAAAGGGTCGAGCCCCTTTTATAGTGTAGCAAATAAGAAAGTAAAAGGTAAGGAAATATCATTGTAATCAGTCTCCCTTTAGTTAAGGGATTCTAATTTCAAACGGGTAAAATAATTATGGAAAGGGATTTAAAATATATTTTCCAGTAGTATAATAAAGGGTAAGTATAGAAGCTATTTAAGGCAACAAACTAATAGTACACAGTTTGTAAAAAAGGAAAGGGAATCAAATAGTAAATATTAAATGTTCAGAATTTTACTCGAATGAATCGAGTCAGGAAAAAGGGTAAAGAAAGGTTCAATTAGGGGAAACCAGTAACATTCAAGTGAACGTAGTTAAAGGAGCTCGGAATCAATTAGTAGTTGGCAAAGCCTTTTTGAAAGAAGAATTCTCGTATATCAACACACAAATATGTAAATCAAGAAGAGACTGTTAAGTTATTTAAAAAGAGAACATTAATCAAAGAGAAGTTCAGAAACATAAGCAAAGAGATACAAATTCAACCTGCGGACTCAAAGTGAGTCTGAGAGTCCACGGTCCCAATGTGGAACTTTGACTCGAACACAAAAATCAAAGTCGTCAAAAGGAAACCCCAAATCCTAAGGTTTCAAATGTTGAAACTGACATGAAGGTGGGAAAGAAAACCATTTGTTTTCAGAGTCTCAACAAAACAGACATGAGAGTTGGACGACAAAGGAAGAAAAATTATGAAGAACATACTTGAGGAAACTCAGAACCTAAACGAGTTCAGAAGAAGGAAATAATACAACTTGAACACAAATAGGTGAAGCATGTAAGAACATAAACAGAGCCAAAAAATCAAATAACTTTAACGGTAGGCACATATAGAAGAAGAGTAGTAAAACATAGCAGAGATTAACAGGAGTAGAAAAGAAGAGGTAAAAGACAATACATGCATAAAATAAAAGAAATCATACGAGCAAGGCATAAACAAATATGCATAAAGCAAAGAAGAAAAAGAATTAGAAAGATTTTATTTTTATTTTTCAAAAATCCTTGCAGAAACCCTAAAAATCAGAGAGAAACTATTTTTGACAAAAACTTTTAGGGAAAACACTCTAGATGGCAAGAAAAGCATATACATATTACAGATCTAAACAAATAACGGTGAAAGAACCTCAAAAGGATTAGGGTTTCGGAGAAACCCTAGAAATAATAAAGGCTTAGAGAAAGGTCCGATCTTGAATCGAAGAGGTCAAGAATCAGGCTCCTAAGTCTCGAATGTGTTGGAGCATGGCCGAAGAAGCCATGGAATCAAAGGTCGGGGAAGATCGGAGGGAGAAATATCGAAGTCATCTTTCTAGACCTTGAACACCCAAGTTCTAATGTTGGAGGGGGTTGGTAGAGACCATCCATGGCCCGGGAAACCATGGATTCCAGTGAAAATCCGGTGAAAGAAGGTGGGACGAGGCTAGGGTTTCGGAGAGTTAAGAGGATTTGAGAGTGTTTTGGGGTTTCAGGGAGGTGGGTCCGGTGATAATGAGGGGGATTAGGGTAGGTTGTTATGTTAATTAAGGAAGGGTGAGTTCTGACCGTTGATCTTGAGTGATCAACGGTCCAGATTTAAGTGGGTAGGTGGGGAACGGGTTGGGTCATTTGGAATTTGGTCGTGAGTTGGGTCCAAATCGGAACTGGTCTAGTTTAATTAGGCAGAATTGGGTCGATTAGGGGCTAAAATTGAAACAAAATAGGGCTGTAATTGAAATAGAAATGGGGCTAAATGTTAAATAGCCAGTTTTACCCTTTTATTTATAAAAATAGTAAAGATGATTTTAAAAACTAATTAAGAATACTGAAACAATTAATAAAATATTAATATTAATTTAAAAATACTTGACCCAATTTTATAATTATAAAATGCTATTAATGCTACAATAAGCTAAAATTGCAATTGTATGTAATTTAGCTTTAAAATGCCAAATAAATTTGTAAAAAAATACAAAAATCACCTTAAATATATTTTGGTATAAATATAAGAATAAAATAAATTATTCACCAATTGTAAGGCCCCGTGAAATCCCATCTCAAAAACCCGGATCCCGTGGTGCCAAGTTAGGGTCGTGTGTTAGAAATTAGTAAATATGCTTCGGCGCGGACCTTTTTGGATTGAATGATGCATTAAAAAGTCAAGAATAAAGTTTCGAGAATAAACGCGAGAAATGCGGTCCAGAATGCGGTCGCATAATTGAAATGCGGACCGCATACCTGCCGCAGAGTGAGGCAGAATTTTGGATAAAATTGAAGTCAGAAATGCGGTCGAAATGCGGTTGCATAATCAATAATGTGGACCGCATAGTAGTCGCATATTTTCCTTTGAGTTTTGCAAAGGTCAGTTCTGCGGTGCACTTTGCGACCACAGAACATGAATGCGGACCGCATTCTTACCGCAGACCGAGTCAGAATGTTTAGTTTTGGGAGCATTATGCGGTCCATTATGCGGACCGCATGTTAATTCTGCGGCCGCAGATGCGACCGCATAGTTGACTCGGGGCTCCAATTTTCTAATTTTTAACCCGACTTCCATATCGATATAACCGGTGTTCTAGCTCATTTTGAACATACATCTGAGAAATTCTAGAGAGAGGAAGAGGTTTCTTAGAGAGGGAAAGTCTCCCATCAAATTATTTCATAAGATTAGGCCAAATCATTCAAGAAAATCAAGTGAAGGCTCCTGAATCTTCATCCCAAGAGGTAAGGCTCCATCACCTCAGCTCATATTTGTATACTTAGCCATATTGGGTCATTAGGGAAGTAATTCATGGGTATGAGAATGAATCTCTTGCATGCATTCCACCATAGAGTATTGGAAAGTAGTAAAATTAAAAAGGAGGTAATTGGGGGTATAACATGGTAGAAATTCCTCACAAAAAGGGGCCTAAGATCACAATGCACCTTTAGTGTTTGATGATATGCTCGAGCCAAGCTAGAACTTCAGTTTCGTCTCTAATTCTCAATTTTTAATTCGAAATTTCTTGCTCAATAGATTGAAGCACTAAGAGTTCCGGAAATTTGAAAAGACTAAGGAACAACCTTATTAAGGTATGTATGGCTAAAAACTCCTTTTATTAGAAATCTAGCTCCGTTGGTGCTTACGGACGTGTGGTAAGAGTTGAATTGGCTAGTGTATTGATTGTTATTATGAAATTAATTGATTTACATATATCTATACATATTCGTGAAGGATGTGCCTCAATGTGAACAACGTGTCAATCTTGATAATTAGAGAATGATGAAAAATATAATCATTTGTTGTGCCTCAATGAGAATAACGTGCCAATCTTGATAATTAGAGAATGATGAAAAGTATAATTATTTGTTGAAGTACTTGGGCTATAAGCCAACAATGAAACAAAGGATTATTCATGCTAACTATGTGCTCACTTACTTGTGATTTCAACTTGAAATATCTTTGATATACGGGTCTATGATCACAACTTATAAACTAATATTGAAAAGGGAAAATGATGTGATGATGGTGGCCATGAGTGACCAGAAATTTGTTATGATATGTGTGGAATAAGGATTCGGAGGAGTTGACTAATGAGAATGGAGAAATGCCTAGGCAAGGAAACCTATCCGATCGGGACGTGATCGGACACCATGCCGCACACATGGTGGAAATGTGCTGATATTGAATCCCGTATAAGGGAAATGAAATATTGATTGAAAGCAATGCCTCCAATGAGGTGACCTAGCCAATCGGGTCGTGATCGGACTCCGCTCGAGATGGTGGTGGTGATGAGAACAGTAGTGAACATATGACAGAATTGCCCTAATCGGCGTTGTGGAAATTGTATGAAGAATTATATGAATTGTTTCTTTGATTTGCCCGTATTAATTGCTTGTATCTATTTGACAGTTCTTTCTAGTAAAATGGTGTTTAGTTATACATACCAGTACAATTCAAATATATTGACGCCCCTTCTGCCGGGGGCGCTACATTCGTATTATGATTGTAGGTGGCACCATAGCGGACAGTGCCGACCGTGTGTAGCGGAGCGTTCATCTACTCGAAGTCTCAGTGAGCCCCTTATTCTTTCATGGGCTACATGGTGTATCTTTTGTTATTACGGCTTTTCATTTTTGAGGTATAGCCGGGGCCTTGTTGCTGGCATAGTCATGCTTATCTGTTGTATCTTTAGAGGCTCCAAAGACACTAGTGTGGGTTATGTATGTTTTTTTTTTGGGAGTCCCCTATATGTATATGTTGTAATCCTAAAACTTGTGATCTCCTTAAGCCGTAACTCTAAGAGAATCCATGAAGCTAGCTTATGAACGACTAATTTTTATGATATAAAATGAACCGGTAATGTGGTATGCACCGTGTATTATCATTCAAATTAACCAAAGGCATGAGTTCCGCATTCATATTTAGTTGGGGTAGAAAGCGTTCGGTAAGGCTTGCTCAGTCGGGTTCACTTGATTGAGCGCCGGTCGCGCCTCCCGAGGTTGGGGCGTGACACCAATGTTGATAGTTTTTGGGAATAATTACTAATTTTGTATTGATAAAAATGGATAATAGGTTGATAAAACAAATCATTAAAAATTAGGAAAAATTCCAAAACACTTAGCTATGCTTATATATGTTATTTTGAAAGTATTTTTTATATAAAAATTATATTGGGAAAAATTGGGTATCAACAGTAGGCACAAAAGTAATGCCTTAATTTTTGAATTGTCCAGGTCAAAACACAGCAAGTGCGTTCAAGAAGAGAGTATCGTGCAAGTAGTATATCCCTAGCAGAGTCGTCATGATGTCGCGCCCTTTTTTTCCCTTTTTGACGGGGAAGTTCAGGTTTCGACATTCATGGGGGTAATAACTCATTTCCTTTTGGGAATTGGGTATTTGAAGAGTCGCCACCTAACGGATTATGGTGCGTTAGGGAACTTAGAGCGATTAACTCTTAGATTGGTTTGCATTACCAGAAATTAGGGTAAGGGCTCGAAATAACCTCGAGGGGAAGGTATTAGGCACCCCTCTCGGTCCACAACTGTGGGTCCCGGCTGAACTTATACTTACAAATTAGTCTATTAACAAATAAGTAATTGAAACAAATAATGGCAAGTAAAGTATGTTGGACATTGTATAACTCAAATAATAGGATAACAATTTAAACAAATTGTGTGCATAAAAAGGAAAGTAATGTTTTCAAGTAATGGGGATTTGAGAGGGGGGTCCTAGGTTGGTTAGCCTATAGGATCACATCAGTTCAATTCCCGGTAATCACTCCTTAGAAAGGGGATACACGTGCCATTAGTGCACCGTTCATCATATCCATATTTACCCTTTCCACCCCGAGTGGTTATTTAAAGCGAGTGTTGGGTAGCGATCTCTATTGCATGTTGTTTCCTGTCCATTCTTAATGGTCCTGGAGGAAGTATAGGACCTCTACCTATAGGTAGTTCTAGACAGACCCCAAAGGTTTTAAAGGAGAAAATACTAAGGCGACAAGAAAGAACACATAGGAATTCAGCAAATAAAAGCACGAATGAGCAAATAAGGGGCTCAGTTTTACCTCCACAAATAAGGCATGTAAACAGCACGACTCAAACCGAAATAAGGGCAGTATTGTTAAACAGGATCCTAAGAAATGATGTCTAGGTGAGTATCAGAACACATCAGATATGCAATTTTATTTTATAACTCAGGTGCAAGGGGCTCTAATAAGTTTGCCTACTGATTTTAAGCCTGTTAACCATTAAGTTGTAAACGTAAAGAACAGTCTCCAGTTGATTACCTAAGGCTTTCCTAGGCGTAGGATAATGCGCAACAGCTACCATAATTATTAAAACAGTTTAGAAGTTATTTTACCTAAAGCATGATGTTCTATGTGTTGCAAAGATACAGGGATTATGACACGTTTTACTTAACAGGATAAATGTGACATTGTTTTTACATCTTTCGTGACCAGTAGTTTAAAGTAGGTGCGATTGAGAGAGTATGAACGAGATCCAAAAATAGGGTATCTAACATGCATATATAAAATGCAGAATGATTTATATGCAAAATTCTTGGAGCATGATTTCTAAATGCACAACAAGATGTCCAGATGTATGGGAGTAATAGTTTTCTATTAATGCTGTTATTTAGCCTAGAAGCAGGATTTCTAAGCGATAAATAAGGTCAAATGAAATGTTGAAATAGTAAACCTAAAACATTATATCTAATGCGTGACATGCTTTGAATGTGTTGGTCCTAGATATAGATTCGAAGCACATATAGGAAATGTAAATATAAAGCATGGTTTCTACCCATTGATATTTGTAACATATATAACTACCCTCCCATTTACACTAGCCAACCCCAAATATTCGTTTATAATAATTATTACAAACCAATATTGAAATGAATTACATAGATAAAGAAAAATAAGAAGTTACACAATAGGGAGCTTGAAAACAGGCCCAGATATCCAAAACCTCAAATGCCAGATTGTTTCATAGCCTTTCTGATGTCCGGGTGTGTCAGAGTTCCCTAAGGACCTAAGGGATCTCGGACAATGCTCACACCCATATTTCGCAACGATATTTGAGTAAGTGCAGTGTGGAAGGGCCAGCTCTAATGCATCAGAGTTTAGAGGGATCTCATAGGGATCCCTAAGCACTCACACATAAGAAGGGCAGAACTTAGGGATCTAAAAATAGAGTGAGAGTGTTTGACATAGTTCGAAAAAACTTAAGTAGGAAAACAATTTGAAAAGAGACTTGAAAATAGTTTTGTAAAACAACATAAGAGTTATTTAATGAGACAGTTTTGAATAGGGCAATCAACAAACAACAGACCAACCTCGGAACCAAAACAGGTTCAACATCACACATAGAATAAAGAACCAAGGCAGGTTTAGCATCATAGCCTTCACACAACGGTAGATGGGAATAGGGGACAGGTCAAGCATATAATGGTAACCATATAGCAGGCAGAAGTCCTTGGAAATGGTACAGATATGCCCAAAAACACTGATCAGGCATAGTCACGGAGTCAGCAGTGCTTAAAGGGGTTAAGTATAGGATAACAATAATTCAAAACCAATCCCAGAATCATACAAGCTTAGGAGTGCAGACTACTTTACAAGGAGATTCATACTAGAAACCAGATAGGGCAAGATCACATTGTCACGACCCCAGTTCGCCCTCCGTGAACATGTCGTAATGGCACCTAGTCCCTATGACTAGGTAAGCCTAACAATGCGGAAATTAATATAACTTGCAGAAACATTTAATTAAACTAAGCAAAACTAGAAGAAAAATGGTATATAAGTGCCACTTGGCATATACAACTAAAAAAAGAACGTGGAAGTCTACAATATCATCCCAAAACTCGAAAACTCACGGGAACCACAGGATAATAGAAATGTAATACGTTGTTCTAACTCCAGAATGTATAAACAACTGAAAGAAAGGATAAACTAACTACTAAAGCTGGAATAGAATAGAGACTCCTGGTCTGCAGACGTGACAGATATACCTCAAAGTATCTGCTAGATCTCTCTGCCTCGAGGATAGTGCGCATGAGTGGAGGTACCTGGATCTGCACATGAAAAACATGTGCAGAAGGGGCATGAGTACACCACAACGATACTCAGTAAGTACCAAGTCTTACCTCGGTTGGGTAGTGACGAGGAAGGTCAGGGCCCTACTGAGATAAATATAATAATAAACCTTGCAATAGCATGAAGTAAAACAGAAAGAACTAATAAAATTTATGAAGTAAGACAAGTTATACGAAGCTACAATAGCACACAGAGAATAAGGTAACATAGAGTGAAACAGCTCATTATCAGTACCGATAATGAGGATCTCTCAAGATACCGTCCTGTAGTCCATTTCATCCATTGTCCGAGGAGCTCCCGGGATACCGTCCCATAGTCCAACTATCAATGTCCGGGGAGATCTACCGAGAATCTAACCCGTAGTCTCAAAGTAAAAGTGCAGTGGGATCTACCGGGAATCTTACCCGTAGTCCCAAAGTAAACAAACAAGGGGTGGTGGGAGCTACCGGAATCCCACATCCGTAGTCCCAATGTAAATGCGCAACCAAAACCAAAAGATATTCGGAAATGAAGTACAAAAGACAAGCAAAAAGTAGTACTAGCCTAGCATGCTTCACGTAGTACAGTCAAGGCAACTTAAACAAGTAGGCACGTTGGATCAACTAAACATGTTTTTCTAATCTAACACAAGTTATAATTGCAAGTAAAATAAGACAAATATAAAGGAAACTCAGCCCAGTATGTTAAGTAAAAACTGGATTTTCAACAATTAGCTCAAGTACGCGCTTGTCACCTCACGTACAAGGCACTCAAATACCAAATATCATATCCTAAGGGGAAAGGTCCCCCACACAAGGTTAGACCACTTACCTCGAACCAGCTCAAAATCAACTAGAAACCACGACTTTGCCATGAGTATCCGACTCCAAATGGCCCAAATCTATTCAATTCAATTACACATTGTAAATAACATCGCAAGCAACTGATTCTACTAATTAGATCAATGCTAAGGCGCGAAATTAGGTAAAATGAACAAAATGCCCCTCATGCCAACGTCTCAGAATCGGATAATTTTCACATTTTTAGAAACCTCGTACTCTCACGAGTCTAACAATATAAAAATCTCTCAAATTGGAGGTCAAATACCCGCTCAAAACTCCATTATTTGGTCTATGAAGTTTTACCCATTTTTCATTCAAAAATTCCAAAATTAAGGAGGAATTCTTGATTAGATTAGTGAATTTTAAGCAAAAAAGAGTAGAGAATCGTTACCCAATCGTTTCTCTCGAAAACCCCTCAAAATTTCTCCTAAATCTAACCTCCCAAGCTTGTATTTTGATAAAAATGGCTAACCCTCGTTTTTGAAATTTTAAATACTGTCCAGACATTTAATGCATCGCGAACGCGAAGATTAGCTCACGTTTGCGGAGAAGAAAAAATAGAAGATGTCAAAAATGCCCTTCGCGATCGGGTAGAATGCGAACGCGAAGGCCTTGGATTTTAAAGCTACGCGAACGCGATGAAGAAGCAAGCTGGGCTTTGCGAACGCGGGAGGTGTTACGCGAATGCGAAGTGGAAATTTCCCAGGTGGTCAACTAAGCCTTCGTGAATGCGAAGAAGGGATACCAGAAGCAGCAACAATAGTTCAAAAATAGGAGAAAAAGACCTGTTGAGCATCCGAAACACACCCGAGGCCCCCGGGACCTCAACCAAACCTACTGACATATCCCATAACATCATTCAAACTTGCACCAATCCTTAAACAACCTAAAAAATGCCGGAAACTCGAATTAATCAAGGATTTGAGCCTAAGAACTTCAAATTTCATCATAACACGCTTTCGATTAAAAACCTAACCAAAGCACGTCCGAATGACCTAAAACTTTGCATGCACGTCCCAAATGACATGGCGGAGCTACTACAACTTCTGGAATTCCAATCCGACGCTCGGATAAAAAATTCACTATCGGACCGAAAACTTCAAATATTCAAACTTCGGCATTTCAAGCCTAAATGAGCTACGAACTTCCAAAATACATTCTGAACGCGCTCCCAACTCCGAAATCACCTAATGAAGCTAAAGGAGCCATCAGATTTCCATTCTGAGGTTGACTTCACACTGTTCTGACTACGGACAACTTTTTAACACTTAAGCTCTTATTTAGGGGCTAAGTGTCCCAAAACTCTCCGAAATCCAACACCGAACATCCCAGCAAACCAAAATAGCAGAAATAAACATAGGGGAACAGTTAATAGGGGATAAGGGCTATAATTATTAAGATGACCGGTCGAGTTGTCATATCCTCCTACACTTAAACATTCATTCCCCCTCGAACGAGCATATTGAACATACCTAAAGTAGTGAAAAGATGAGGGTAACTACTACGCATATCCTGTTCGGTCTCCCAGGTGGCCTCCTCGGCCGGCTAACCCCGCCACTGAACCTTTACTGAAGCAATGTTCTTTGATCTCAACTTTCTGATCTGTCTATCCAATATAGTCACTGACTCCTCAACATAGGATAAATCCTTGTCCAACTGGACTGAACTGAAATCCAACACATGTGACGGGTATATCTCCGGAGCATCGAAACATGAAATACTGGATGAACCCCGGCCAAACTGGGAGGCAAGGCGAGCGCATAAGCAACCTCCCCAACTCTCCTTAAAATCTCAAAAGGGCTAATAAACCTCGAATAACTTTACTTTCTTCCCAAACCTCATGACGCCTTCCATAGGAGAAACCCAAAGCAGAACCCGCTCACAAACCATATATGAAACATCACAAACCTTCCTGTCCGTGTAGCTCTTCTATCTGGACTATGTTGTACGGAGTCTATCTTGAATCATCTTAAACTTCTCCAATGCATCCTGAACCAACTTCGTGCCCAATAGCTTGGCCTCACCCGGATCAAAGTAATCCACCGGAGATCTACACCTCCTACCATATAAAGCCTCATACGGCGCCATCTGAATGTTGGACTAATAACTGTTGTTGTAAGCAAACTCCGCCAATGGCAAGAAATGATCCCAAGACCCTCCAAAGTCAATCACACAAGCACGGAGCATATCCTTAAGAATTTGAATAGTGCACTCGGGTTGTCCGTCCGTTTGGGGGTGAAATGTTGTGCTCAACTCCACCTGAGTACCTAGCTCCTGCTGCACGGCTCTCCAGAACTGCGATGTAAACTGTGTACCTCTATATGAAATAATAGAAAGTAGAATACCATACAGACAAACGATCTCCCGAATATAAATCTCCATTAACCGCTCCGATGAATAAGTGGTACATACAAGACTTGGTCAGCCGATCCACAATAATCCAAATGGCATCAAACTTATTCAAGGTCCATGGGAGTCCAAATACAAAATCCATGGTGATGCGCTCCCATTTCCACTCCGAAATCTCTATCTGCTGAAGCAACCCACCCGGTCACTGGTGCTCATACTTCACCTACTGCCAGTTGAGGCATCTAGACACATAACCAACTATATCTTTCTTCATCTGCCTTCACTAATAGTGCTGCCTCAAGTCCTAATACATCTTCGCGGCACCCGGATAGATGGAATACCGCGAACTATGGGCCTATGCTAGAATCAACTCTTGAAGACCATCAACATTAGGCACACAAATCCGGCCCTGCATCCTCAACCTTAAAGAATTTGAACATCTGAGTGAGTAAGAATCCATAGGGAAGCCCGTGATGACCATCTTTGAAATTGGCCACCTTCTGCCTGTGTTCAATTATTGTCACAGGCAGACTTACAGGGTTGAAACCATCTAGTTTCTCCATTAGATATAGATTCTATTTTGACGTTACAGACCTTCATTTTGCTCGAGGCAACAGTACTTTGTTAACCAGCTCAAACAGCAGCTGGTACATAGGAAGTAGTGCTTTCTTATGGATCTGGTCCCCTTTCTAATTAAAATTATCTTTCACCACTGCATTTCAGAAGTTGTACTGGCAAATATCTCGTACACTCGACACTACAACCGTAGGAACTTGCAAAATTTCTCCAAGAAATTGCACGTCAAAGACAATGTCCGCCCCATTGACCAAAGCACAAACATGATCAGCATTGACTGGAAAAATACTGGCGAAGAAACTCTGTACCTCTTCCTCATATACTTTAGGGGCATCAATGTAGAACAGATGCATACATTGTTGAAACTCCACCATTTCTAGAATTTGGCGCATTCCAGCCATCTCCGAGATTGTTGGGTCAAACATTTCAAAACTTTTTGACGTCTTAGGCGCTCATAGCCAAGGCAGACTTCACTTCTTGCTTTCTTTCTAGAACTAGGTTCTTCAATTGTTTCATAGTTGTGTTTCCTATGCTTTTCTCCACTGACTTTAGCTTTCCCCTTGGACTTGACAAGAATATCCTCATCACTCACTACCTCCTTCATCTTGGACTTAGAAGTAGACCCTTTTCTACATGGAAACAGACTCAGCCTTTTTTGAGGACCGCCTTATGAGGGAACTAGGTTCCTCAGGAGTTCCTTCTTCCATCTCAACTACAGGGATAGCTTCATCACTTACAGGTACACCATCCTTCACCAACTTTTGTCTTTTCTTCTTACTGCTTTTCTTGCTCTTTTGTAGTGTATAATCGTAGGCCACTTTGACTTGAAGCCTAGTAGTGGGTCGTTTGATTTTAGACTCAATGGTGGAAACAACCCTTCGCTTACTTATGAATGCATCAAGGGCCACGTTGTCAAGGTCTTCTTCATCACTTGATCGCATTTCTAGTGCTTGAATTTCTAGGGGCACAACATCAGATGCAGGAGAAGCACTGTCCTGAGGTTGAGACTCCTGACCTAGGTCCTCTTGAAAGGGATCAGGTTCCCCAAGTGAAGCCCCAGTAGTGGATGCTACTGCATCCCCTTCAAACGCCATAATGGCCCCTTCTTCCCCTACGCTTTATAACTCGTGTTTCTGGGAAATAATCTCATGCAATATCCCATCAGCGGATACCACAAACACAGCCTTTTCTTCTACAACCAGTGCTTCCACAACCATGGAGTCGACGACAACGATGGCAGATCCTTTTGTGAACTTAGTATTTTGGCCCTGTTCCCCACTTAGGGTTTGACTGGTGTGGGCAACAGACGACGGAGAGAATGGAATAGTAGTTTCAAGGGTTTTTGAGTTGGGAAGAGGTTGGGAAACTAGGGAAGGTATGACTGTAGCAGTAGGAGTGATAGAGGGTGACAAGGACTCGGTGACGACGAGAGGTTCCATAGGTGGGTCAGAGGTGGTTACAGCTGAGGCAGAGAGATCGGAAGTTTTCTAGAATAGGGCATATGGTTAAGAAGGAAAGAAGAGAGGGGTTTTTAAATAGAGAGGATAACTATGAAGGGAGAAGAATAGGCACCAGTTCTGAAACGGCGATTGGGCATGGAGAATTGTGATGCTTCAGAGATGGAACATTTTGAATGTAAAGGATGTGACAGCCGGATCTAAAAAGTTGATGATATGGTAGTTGTATTTTGTACCTTTTAAGACGTATATTAAAGGATGCACACAACTACTAACCTTTAGTACAAGAACCTGGTTCTTGAAAAATATTTTCTTCAAGCCCCCTTTTTTGAAAAAGAAAAATCAATCCTCTTTTATCGGTCATGTACTGCATGTACTGCTTCTATGTTTATCATGTGTGTCTACCTGCAACAGTATTGAAGTGAGTTAGATAGGGCCAAAAAAACACTTTGATGTAATTAATTCTTAAGAATACGAGCCAACTAAAGAGGAATCAGGTTCTCAATTTGGTTTCAATAGTCCCAGCTTTACTCTGTTTCTTTCAAACAGTCCCTACTTAGTGCCTTGGTGAAAATGTCTGCAATTTGATCTTCTGTGCTGCAGAACTTCATGCATATCAACCCTTTCTCCACATTATCTCTCAGAAAATGATGCCCCATATCAATATGTTTGGTCCTTTTATGTTGAACTAGATTCTTTGCCATATTGAGTGCACTAGTGTTGTCACATAGGAGATGTACACTCTTAGTGAGAACTCCAAAATCCTCCAGCTGCTACTTGATCCATATAAGCTGAACACAACAGGATGTTGCAGCTACATAGTCAACTTTAGCTATTGAAAGAGCCACTGAATTTTGTTTCCTTATCCCCCAAGAGATAAGACATGATCCTAAGAAGTGAGCCATCCTAGAAGTGCTTTTTCTGTCCACAAGATAACCTACATAGTCTTCATCAGCATACCCAATCAGATTAAAATTGTCACCTGATAAATAATATAACACCAGGTTTTGCGTGCCTTTGAGATATCTCAGTATTCTTTTGGCAGCCTTCAAGCGAGATTCCTTAGGATTTGATTGAAACCTCGCACAGAGCCCTACATTAAAAACAATATCAGGTCAAGTGGCAGTGAGATAGAGAAGAGACCCAATGATGCCTCTATACATTGTTTGATTCACAGGAGATCTAGTTTCATCCATGTCCAGTCGAGTGGCAGTTGCAATGGGAGTATCTATCACTTTTGATGCTTCCATGTCAAACCTCTTCAAGAGCTCCCTGATGTATTTTTGCTGATAAATGGAAGCACTCTTTGGGGACTATTTTATTTAAAGACCCAAGAAGAAGTTTAATTCCCCCATCATGCTCATTTCAAATTCGTTTCCTATAAGTTTTGCAAATTCTTCACACAGAGAGTCGGGTGTTGCTCCAAAAATGATATCATCAACATAAACCTGAACAATGAGCAGGTTCCTTCCCCGTTTCTTTAAGAAAAGAATGTTGCCAATTTTCCCTCTCTTAAAGCCATTTTCTAAGAGAAATTTTGACAATCTTTCATACCACGCACAAGGAGCCTGCTTTAATCCATATAGAGCTTTGTCCAATTTGAACACATATTCAGGATGCTCATGACATTCAAACCTAGGGGGTTGCTTCACATAGACTTCTTCCTTAATCAGTCCATTCAAAAATGCATTTTTGACATCCATTTGGAACAAAGTGAATTCCATATGAGAAACAAAGGCGATTAGAATTCTGATGGCTTCCATGTGAGCCACTAGAGCAAATGTTTCTTCATAGTCAATCCTTTCCTTTTGATTGTAGACTTGGACCACTAGCCTGGCCTTGTTCCTTGTGGTAATTTCATGCGCATCGAGCTTGTTTATGAATACCCACCTGGTTCCTATAATGGTTCTATCTGGGGGTCTGGGTACTAGGTGCCACACACTATTTCTCTCAAATTGATGCAGCTCATCTTGCATGGCTATAATCCAATCTGCATCCTTTAATGCTTACTTGATGTTCTTGGGTTCTATCTAGGAGAGAAAAGCTGAGAATGCAAGTGAATTTCTAGCTCTTGACCTCGTATGAACTCCGGAATCTAGAGGAGTGATTATGTTGTCTATGGGTTGAGAACTGTGATGTCTCCAGTTAGATGTCTGGGGTTCATTCTGAGAGGAAGAAGATGTGTTTGGCTGATTCTCCTCCATCCTTCTCTCAGATGCCAATGCAGTTCCCTGAACTGCATCAACCACTCTTTCTTCGGCTTCAGTGATTGTAATTGAAGTGCTTGGTTTTGTTGATGATGAGGCAGTGTTATCTTTATTTGGCTCCTTCACTTGACTCATCATATTTGCCTTTCTGTTTGTCATGTTAATGACTTCACCAGGAACAAGTAAGGGTTCTCCATCTTGATCTTCCTCAGCACTTTTCTCAAATGATGGGTGAGATTCATCAAAAAATAACATGGACGCTTTCTTCAACACATTGAGTCCGCTTGTTATATATCTTGTAAGCCTTGATTTGAGAAGAGTAGCCAAGAAATATCCCCTCGTCACTTTTGGCATCGAACTTACCAAGCTGATACTTTCCATTGTTGAGAACATAACATTTGCATCCAAATGTTCTTAGGTAAGTCAGGTTGGGTTTTCTATCATTCAGCAATTCATACGGGGTCTTGTACAGAATTGATCTGATCATGCACCTGTTCACTAAGTAGCATGCAATGCTGACAACTTCAGCCCAGAAGTTCTTTGCAAGTCCACTGTCAATCAACATTGTTCTTGCCATTTCTTTAAGAGTTATGTTCTTTCTTTCTACTACTACATTGTCAATCAAATTTGACATTATCAAATTCTGTCCCATGATCTGATCTAATGCATAAAACTCTAGACTCCATCTTCACCTAGATTTTCTTCACAAATGCCACAAATACTTCAACAGTTTCATCTTTTGTTCTGAGAAACAGAGTCCATATGAATCTGGAATAGTCATCCACGATTACGAAAATTTATCTCTTTCACCCTCATAGGTCCACACAGATCCATATGTAGGAGCTCAAGCGACTTTGAGGTACTTGCATCTCTTTTTGACTTGAAGGAGGACTTTACATGTTTTCTTCTAGCATAAGCATCACAAATTTTTTGAGTTTTGAATTGTGGCATTGCAAGACCATGGACCAAGTCCTTTTGAATGAGTTTGTTCAGAAGGGAAAAGCTTGCATGGCCCAGACTTTTGTGCCATAGTTCAGCATCATCGTCAACTGCCTTCAAACAACTCAGATCACCACCCTGTAAGGATTCGAAATCAGCAACATAGATGTTCTTTTATCTTTTGGCCACCAAAACTATTTCACCGGTCACAAGGTCAGTGACTGTACATATTTTGGACAAGAATTCCACCTTGTTTCCTTTGTCACAAATTTGAGAGACACTCATGAGACTGTACTTAAGTCGGTTGACATAGTACACATTTTCAATATAGTGAGTGACTGACTTCCCAACTTTTCCAACTCCAAGAATGTACCCCTTTTTGCCGTTGCCAAAGAATACACTCCCTCCTTGCAGGGCTTTTAGTGAAAGAAAATTTGTGGTGTTCCCAGTCATGTGTTTCGAACATCCATTATCCATGAACCATTATTGACCGCTTATCTTCACTGTTCCCTGCACAAGAGATTAGGAGTTAGTTTTAGGAACCCAAACAAGTTTGGGTCCGTTGTAGTAACCAGGAGGATGAATAAGAGCTCTCTTAGTCCATGCAGGTAATGTGCGTTTTCCGTGAGTAGAACTTGGTCCCTCTTTTGTGGTTACAGTTTCAGCAGCAACTTTGTCTTTTGGTACTGGTTGATTCTTGGCCTGGACACCTTCCTTGGAGTGCCCAGTGTACCCACATTGGGTACGAGGCCAGTTATCATATGCAGTGGCGCTCTTACTGTGAGGGTTGTGAAGAGTTTTCTCCTTTGGGAACCCTGATCCCCACCTTTTTTCACTGTCATTAGTGAGCAAGCCAGTGGTAGCTTCTAAGGACTAGGTCCACTTCAGAGACTTTTCAAGATCATTCATTGCTTTTTCTATATTAGCTTGGAGGAGCTCATTTTTCTCTATTTCAGCACACATCCTACATCTCAAGGCCTTCACCTAATCTTCCAAACTAAAATATTCCTCACTAATTATCTCCTTTCCTCTTTCAGAGCTTTCAAGTTTTGACTTAGTCAATGGCTTTACTATTAGTTACATTGGTCTGCAGTTTTTGCCAATAGATCACTCTTTTCTTTTCTAATAATTTCAATGGTTTTTTTATAAGTAACTGCATCCACTAAGTCTTCTCTAGTATGTTCAGATTCTTCTAGTTCTAAGAACAAGGAATCCCTATCCTCCACAAGACTACAAAAGTCAGTAATTAAAACATCAGCTAAACACATGAGTTTTTTTGGAGAATAGGATTTCAGATTTTTCTGAATATCCCTGAAGCTTACCTCTTCGTTGCCATTGTCTTCATCATTATCTAATTGAGCCATCAAAGCAAGCGTGGAGTCACATCCAATCTCCTCACCTTCAACTGCCATCGTGGAACTATCGTCAGTATTAGATTTATCTTATTTTGCTTATGCAGTTCCATCACAAGCTATTTGCAGAGCCTCCCATATTACCTTGGCAGTATCGTATGTAGAGATTCTGTCGTACTCTTTAGGTCCCAAACCATATACCAGAATTTTCTTGGCACTAAAATTCTTTTCCGCCGCTTTCTTGTCTACTTCAATGTATTCTTTGCTGTTTTTTTTAATGAAAATAAATTCATTTAGTACCTTGATTGGAACAAACGGACCATTGCAGATGACATCCCAAAGCTCACAATCCTTAGCAATGATGAAATCATGCATTCTAGCTTTCCACCACCAATAGTATTTTCCATCAAATTTGGGTGGGTGGTATATGGATTGACCTTCTTCAAAATTTAGTGGAGCCTCCATGAGGATACTTCCTAGGTGTTAGCCTGATAGGAGGAACCCGCTCTGATACCAATTGTTAATTTGTATGGATCCACCAAATTGGAGAGTACCTGGTCCTCTACAAGATTCTGCTGAGAGCACTTAGTAAAGCAGTAAGTAAATGAGGCAGAGGAATTTTATGTATAAAATCCCGCACAAGGGGATGAAAAAACCACGAACTACACTGTAGGCTTTTAACTTCGCTAACTTGTAATCTTAGCTATTACAAACCACTCTACAATACTTTTGATTGCAAAGGATTTACTCAACTAACTTGCGGTACCTTTACCACAAGACACTTTGTGACTATCCTAGTTACAAAGGCTTTTTATAACTTGTGGTGTTGTCACCACAAGCCACTTTGTAACTCTACGATTACAAAGACTTTTCCTTATGACTAAATCTAGTCGCAACCTAAACTCAACGAGTTTACGGATTTACAAGAGGATTCCTAATCAGTATGCTTCTAAGTACAAGAGAATTCCTAATCAGTATGCTTCTAAGTAAACGATTTAGGAGATACAGTGCAATAACAAGGTTACAACTCAACTAGGACAACAACAATCAATTTTGTAGGAACTGGTCCATAGTGGCGTTCAACCTTGTTCTTCAAGCTTGAGAGGATGATTTTTCTGTTTTTGCAACAGGCTTGAATAAGAAACAGAAACCTTGAAGTTATGTTTTTGTGTAAAGCTCATTTGGTACATTTTGATCACATCGCTTGAAATGATGTGAGTACTTTGTTTGGTTAGAGAATGAGTGGGCTAATATGTATGGTGCAGTGCGGCTGATACGGTGTCGTCGGTTGATAAGTTAGGATTTTACCATGTTTATGCCCCTGCTTGCTATTGCTTTAGTTACAAATTGCTACAAAATAGTCCCAAATGCTTACAAGTTGTGCTTGATTGCAAGTTTGAGCGACAAGGTGACAAATGTCAAAGATCGGCTCAAAACAGAGTGAAACCTGCTCAAGTGTCAAAGACCAAGTGAAATGAGGAACAGGAAGACCTAGCGCGGACTGCACTGATAAGCACCGCGGCCGCACTAGGAGATTCAGAGACTGACCATATCAAGCTACAAGCCACGCAGCCACGCTACACTTTTGTGATGTCCACACCAATGAGATTCAGAGAAGTTGCAATATCAGGCTTAAGGCAATGCGGCCGCACTACTTTTTTGCGCAGTCCGCGTACAGGAGATTCAGAGGCCATGATCTTTGGAAGTTAAAGTCATGCGGCCACACTACCTTTTTGCGCGGTCCGCATTACTGAGGTTTAGAAACTGGTGGATTTGACCAAGTCAAGCAATGAGCTCCGCGTTACCTTTTTGTGCAGACGCGCCAACTTCCACCGCAGCCATACTGCACTTTTGCGCATTCTGCGATCCTCAACTTCAGAGAGATGATATAAAGTGTCCAATAGCCAATGCGGTCGTGCTACCTTTTTGCGCGGTCCGCGCTGACCCCGCAGGGGTATTTTGTCCAGTTTTTCCAGCCCGGTATAAATAGAACATTTTACCATTTTTAGGTTGTGTTTTATGTTCTGAACGCAACTGAGTCGTGAGACCGACTATTGTAGCCATTTTTGGCAATTTTGCTCTTCATTATTGTAGATTCTACTTAGTAATTAGTTAATATGTTTTCCTCATCTATTTCTTCTGTTTCTTCTTTAATTATGTGTAGTTAAACCCATTAGCTAGGGTTGTGGCTCAACCCTAGTGTGGGTAGTTGATGGGTGTTGCCATCTAGGGTGAGATTGAGATTGGGTGTTTGTTATTTGGGTTAATTTTGTGTTTCAATTTCGAATTTGTGGTTGCAAACATAGATTCAAGCTTAGTGGGTAGAGAGTCCATGACCCTAAAATTGACCCAATAAGGAATTGGGATGGACCCATGAGAAATGGTAGTCCCAATTAACGGGTTAAACCTCGAGAGAGTAATTACCCTACTTGAACCCTAGTTGCTTGGTCAAATTGGCTACCCAATTGGTCTCGAGAGAGTCAATTGGGCAAAATCGTTCTCTACCAAGAGGTGTGAAAACGGGTAAAAATGTGCAATGGTTATAGCACAAGCCCCAAATATATCAATCTCCCCTTAGTAACTTCTACCCGTTGACTAGCCACCTAGGTAGTGTCACGACCCCAGTGCCTTTTTCCATATTAAATACAACTTAGCAATATTCTCCTAGCATAATTTAGTTTTAACCATTAGTTTTATAATATTAGTTTTGATAGAAGAGTCTGGAGGTCTAGTATCAGGGTTGTAGGATAGGGGCTCCTAGGTGGGGCTTGGTAGGGGCTAGGTGGGGTTTGGTAGGGCTGTACATTGATGACTTTGTTAGTTTTGAATAACAAAGAAAACCAAAAATGTTTGAAGTGACATTAGAAGCACAACCGCATCTCTAGGCGAGACAGACAATCCAACTCCACTACTAGCTCCCTGTGGAAATTCGATCCCGAACCACTATTCGGGTAAAAGCTATTGCGACCCGCTCTTTCTACCTTGGTGTAGCATTGAGTCGGCAGTGATCATCAGTCACTTCATTTCCAGCTGTGTCCAAATGACTTTGTACTGCTACGAGGAAATCACGAGAGCATCAGGTCCTTGTTTGGTTCCTAGGTCTTGAAGCATAGCAATTCCTCTTTAGCTGAAATCCATTGACGCTTGCAGCAATCCAAGTAGGTCAAGTTCCCCTATCTGGTTCTTAGCATTAAGTTTGTTAGATCATTAAAATATCAGGCAAAAGCATTTAAGATCTATCAACAACAGCTATAACAGAGACAATAATCACGGAAAGGAATACAGCTCACACAGAGATAACGACCGGCAATCTCCTAGGATACCGTCCTATAGTCCTAAATATAAATCTCCAGTAGATCTCCCGGAATACCGTCCCGTAGTCCAACTCATAATGCGCGGGGATCTACTGGAATCCCAATCCGTAGTCCCAAATATAAATACTCAGTATTAGGGAATCTACCTGGTGCATTCGCATAGTTCCGATGTAAAAGTGTAGGGGGATCTCCCGGAATACAAATTTGTAGTCCCAAAGTAAACATACAGGGGGATATCCCGGGATACCGTCTCGTAGTTCCAAAGTAAACACACAACAGCAACACAAAATAATACTTAATTCAATTTAAATTCCCAAACCAAGTAAAAATAGGTAATTCTAGCCTAGCATTCTGCACATAATCCAACTAATGCAATTTGAGCAACTAAAGCAATTAAGTTGACTAAACATGCTTACCTAGGCTAATAGCAAGCTTAAATTACACACGGTATGAACAAGAGAGAGGATATCACATTTATAGTTTCTTAAAGAAAACGGATTTTCAACAATTAGCACAAGTACGCACTCGTCACCTCATGTACAAAGCATTTCAATTATTAATAAACCAAATCCTAAGGGGAGTTTCCTCCACACAAGGTTAGGTAAGGCACTTACCTCGAACCGGCTCAAAATCAACCTGAAACCACGCTCTTGCCACGAGTACTCAACTCTAAATGGCCAAAATCTATATTATTCAATTGCATAATGTAAATAACACTTCAAGTAACTGATTCTACAAATAAATTCTAAGCTAATACGCGAAATTAGGTAAAATAACCAAAATGCCCCTCGAGCCCACGTCTCGGAATCGGGTAAAATTTATATTTTAAAAATTCTCGTACTCTCACGATTTCATGCATACAAAAATTATCCAAATCCAAGGTCAAATTCCCAATCAAAATTTGAATTCTAAGTCTAAGAACTTTCTTCCCATTTTTCCCAAATTTTCATCTCCAATACGAATTTAAATGACAAAACTAAGATAAGATTAATGGAATACAACTAGAAAGGAACAAGGAACCATTACCCACTGATGTCCTCTTCAAAAATCTCCCAAATTCGCCCTCTCCCGAGCTCCAAATCAATTTATATCTTTTTGAAACTAAACCCTCGAATTCTGATTTTTCTACCCAGCAAAGTCGCATATGTTGTTCAATTATCGTATCTGTGATACCGCTTATGCGGTCAAGGGAACCTCTTCTGCGGTTCTCACTTAAAAATCCCTTTTCGCACCTGCAACCCATATGTCGCATCTACGGTCCCGCAAGTGCGGTAACGCGCCCGCTTCTACGATTCCTGCTCACATTCCTCTTGGCCGATTCTGCGGCTTGACTCCGTATCTGTGGGAGTCGCATCTGCAGCCTCTCAAGTGCAGATGCGGTTATGACAGCAGCCCAAAGACTTCATCTGCAAACTCCAACTTTCCAACTTCCCGTTAACCACCTGAAATCATCCCGAGGCTCCCCGGGACCTCAGCCAAAAGCACAGACAAGACATATACCACTACCCAAACTTATACCAATCCTTAAAACACTTCAAACAACTTCAAATCAACCAATTAGCATCGAATTCAAGCCTAAAAACTTCAAAACTCTCAAAATACGCTTTCGATCAAAAATTCTATCAAACCTCATCCGAATGACCTGAAATTTTGCACACACATCACATTCAACACTACGGAGCTACTCCAACTTTCGGAATTCCATTCCGACCCTCGAATCAAAATCTCACTATCGAACCGGAAACTTCAAAAATTCAACCTTCGGCATTTCAAGCCTAACTTTTCTACGAACCTCCAAAACACAATCCGAACACGCTCTTAAACCCGAAATCACCCAACGAAGCTAACAGAACCATCATAATTCCATTTCGAGGCCATTTTCACACTGTTTCGACTACGGTCAAATTTCCAAAACTTAAGCTCTCATTTAGGGACTAAGTGTCCCAAAACTCTCTGAAACTCCCAACAATTCCTCCCGGCAACTCACAATAGTAGAAATAAACATGGAAAAAACGATTAATAGGGGATCATGGTGTTAATTCTTAAGACGACCGGCCGGGACATTACAAATATAAAAGTTTAAAATACCAAAATTAGACCTAAAAGAAATATTTACACTAAAATAGTATAGAATTTGGGTGTGGTAAAAAATGAGTTGTTCACATATCCCAACCTAGAACCTTGTGATCTTGAGGTCTTGTGAATGTGTGACACGTTCCTTATTTAATTGTGAATGGTAAGTTTGTTGGATCATCAAAAGATAAACTAAAGTACTTATAACCAAAGTCTTGTAACGTATCATACTAAAAAGTCAAACTTGGTCAACTCTTCAAATTTAAAGCTTTCTAATTGAGAATCGTTCTTCCAATCAATTCCGAATAACCCGAAAATCAAAATCGACGATTCACATAAGTCATAATACATCATAAGGAGCTACTCATGCATGTAAACTACCGAGCGAAGTGTAAATACTCAAAACGACCGGTCGGATCATTATATAACTGCTTTCCTACTCAAATAATATTATTTTTTAAATTTTTTTTTGTAATATAGAAAAATATACAATATTAAATAAAAACTATAAAAGAAATAAGGAATATAAATGTGTGAGAAAAGAAAGATAAAGGTTGGTAAGAATCAATACCGCTAATAATTTTGCAAACATAAAGATTTAAAAGTAGAATGTCAGGTCGATCTTTTACTCTTTAAGAATAAAATTTATGGTGGATAAAATTATAATTACGGTTAAATATTCAAACTTGAGATGAACTAATATTAAGAATCTAAATTAACAGAAAATAAATTATATTTTATGCTAAAACCAAATAATCAAATTTTTTAATTAATTAATTAGCAAAAGAATCCAATTAAAAAAAAAATATTCCATAAAAAGAGTGTAAGAGATTAAAAAAATAGGTCGCAAAGTAAAAAAGATAAATATAATACTAAGAAAGTCATACAAATGCTTGAGGAAGCACAATAAAGTTAAATTATGAACAAGAACAAGCTTTCAAGACTTTATTAAAAAAAGTCGACTCTATTATAGCGGGATTATCCTTTATAGATGCTTCTGGCGGAATCCAAATAATATTCCTATGTCATGCGTTACTTGCAAATGTCAGATCAAGAGGTATGATATTGTTAGCAATAAGAATGTACTAGCAATGCTTTTATTAAGAGGTCGTACAACTCACTTTGGATTTGATATACCTCTTCAAATATCTGAAATAACCATCACAAATATATCAAAGCAATAGTACTAAATTTATAAGGAAAGCAAAAGTGATAATATGAGATGAAGTGCTTTTGGATAAGCGTCAAACGATCGAAACAATTGCCCAGAGTTATAGAGATATACTGGATGTCGATGGATCGTTTGGTGGAAAAGTAATAGTTTGGGAGGTGATTTCTGTCAAATACCATCAGTAGTTCCAATATTGACTAAAGCAAAAAGTGTAAAAGCTAGCTTGCCAAATTTACACTTACGACCTCCGATGAAAAATATTCAAATGACAAGAAATATAAAAGTAAGAACATATCCAACGTTTGGTGACATGTTGCATCGTGTTGGAACAAAGAAGAACATCCAATAAAAGATGATTTATTTCTTCTAGATTACTTGGTTGTCAACCCCGATGATAATAATAGTGCATTTAACAAGGAAATATTTTCAGCATTAGATTAAGACACAATTTGTGCAAATTACATGATAGAAATTAAAGAGTTATCTTAGCTAGCAAAAATGAATATGTTGATCAACTAAATAGAAGGTTGATTGCGAGCTTTTATGGTAAAAATAAAATATTTTTTCAGTTTTTGACCCAGCAGAAGATGATTTCAATAATTACTACTAAGAAAAATACTTAATACTTTAATGTCAAATGTCCTTCTATCGTACATGTTTGTTGTCAAGTATATTATTTCTTATGTATGTTAGTATGACCATATACATAATAGACTAAGTTGAAATTGATCTTCCATTGCATATAAGTTGATTTTGAATAAAAACATGCCCGACATGCTTCTCAAGACTTAGATCCGCTGAATAGTTTATGTAATAGTACACATATGATATATAGAAGTTTTGACAATAACGTCATACATGTAGAACTTATGATACTAGAAGTATGTATTTATCCTCGAATTCAACTCATATTCCGAAACTAAAGAACATCCTTTTAAATTTGAGTGAATGTTTTTCAATATGTTCAAGTTTTGTAATTGTAATAAATAAAGCACAATGGCGAACATCCTAAATATTGGACTGAATTTATCACAATATATTTTCTTACATGAATAGCTATATGTTGCACTTTCAAGAGAGATATCAATATCGACAACAAGAGTTCTGGTTATGACAGAATAACCAAAGCATTAAAAGGAAACTTATACAAAAAAATATTGTCTGTAAAGAAGTGTTCGGTAAGATACCATCACATTAGATATCTTTAAACTACAATACATAATTATCTACTTAACATGATTAAAATTGAGTAAAAATTACACAGGACGCCCTATTTGGTCGCCCCCATTTAACCTATACCTATTTTTTTAAAACTTATAACTTGTACCCACTTTTTAAATAACTTCATCCCCTTTCTCCTCTTTCTCCTCTTCCTTCACCCCCCTCTCTCCTCCTGTTCAAACCCAGCTGGAAAAGTTAACAGGGATTCAACTCTTGATCCAAGAAGGAACCCAGCTGGAAAAGTTAACAGGGATTCAACTCTTGATCCAAGAAGGAAATCTTATTTAATTCATGTTCTTTCTTAACTAAATGTCAACGTCATTTATAAAATTTTTGTGACTTGTCTTTCATGAACGGTCAAATAAGCTTTCTATATGTTTTTTTCGAATTTGGTTCATTTAAATTTGTTCAATGAATCGTCTATCAAATTATGTCAATTGATGTTTGATAAAAGAATGAAAAGAACTTTCCTAATTACTTGAGAAAAAAAATCTATTGTGCATGTGAAAATTCAATAACCCAAAGAGGAGAATTTTATCCGAGCTGAAGTTTCTCTATTACAACACAGAAAAAGCTGAAGTTTTCCCGCTACAACACAAAAACTTCAGCTCTCAGTTTTCCAGCTACAACACAAAAATTTCCGTTCTAAAGCTAAAATTTGGTCTTTAATAGCTGCTTTCTACGATTGGTTACTTTTTGTAGTTGCTGCAACTATGCATATGGTAACTTATTGGCATTAATTTTCTTCCCTCCAGCTTCTGACTATTGCGTGTTATCCTTTGAAGTAAGCTAATTAAACTCGGATAGTATCTGTATTCATCTTAGTATCGTAGTGGAAGGATACATGTTAACAAAAATACATGATGTATGCTATAAGTTAAGACATAAAGTTTACAAATCAGGAAGTCAAGGTAAAACCATGGCTTTTTCTCCATCAGAATATCATGCGGAGCTTTGTCATCTTGCAATACATAGTCATATACAGAACTCGAACTTCCCACGATCAACTTCATGGCTTGTAGTAGTTTTATGAATATTTTCATATTTTGTAGGCAAACGAGAAATACCTAAAATTGCCAGGTGCACATAGTTTGATAAATTGGTGGATAATGGGCAAGTTATAAAATAAAAACTTCAGTTCTAGAGCTGAAATTCGCTAGTTATAAAACAAAAACTTCAGTTCTAGAGCTGAACTTCAGGCTCGGCTACTAAAATGCTGAAGTTTTGCGTGATTGTCTTTGCTACTTCAGCCTCATATACTGAAGTTATGCAAAAAAGAGGGTACACCTGCAATTTTTTTTGCAAAGCGGGTACAAGTTAAAACGTGACACAAAAAGTGGGTATAGATTCAAATGCCCCTGAAATTGATCTTTTATATAAGTCAGAGGTGGCTTAACCCCCACACCACTAAAGCAGTCGCTTTAGGCCTTACTAAATTAGAGGCCCCAAAAGTTACTCTTCTTATGTGTAATTTTTATATTTATTATACTTAATATGTGGTCTTTTTTTATAGTTGGTTGAGAAAATTCTAATAAAGTAAAGGTAATTAAATCTGCATTTACTTTCTAATTCTTCTCATTCCAACTTGAAATTTTATTTACAATTCTAACTTTGTAAGATATATTCTTTCAAGGTCTTTGTAGGTACTCTTCAACCAATTGTAAAAAACTATAGTTGATTTGTTTATCATTTTTGTAAATATAATTCCCACGTAATTTTTATTTTGGGAGGCAATGATATATAGTGAGTTATATTGACAGTTAAGTGAAAAGAAAAACCAAATTAAGCTTAAGAAAATCTTATCAAAAGTTAGTAATGTTTCGACAAAGATTAACAGCTTGTTTGGATGGTCGTTACCTATTGTATCGTGTTGTATTGTTACTTTAAATATGATACTTGTTTTGGTTGTTACTTAAATTTTATTGTATCATATCGTTAACTCTGTCGTTACATAATGACGAAATGTGTCACTTTGTGTAACGACTGATTTAGTGCGGTTCTGTCGTTATCTTATCTTTTTCTCTCATCTTACCCTTCACTATTATTAAATTATTTTATCTTATCATTTATCCTACCTTTTTATATAATAATTTTAACTCGTATCATAATTTTTCTTTATAATATTGCAAATCTTGTTCTTCATATTGCTGGTGCATGATATCAGGAAACAACGACAAACGATATAATCTGTCCAAACATTATATTCATCAAACGATACAGTACAATACAAATATAATACAATACGATACATTATGGAACAATGTGTAATGGCCATCCAAACAAGCTGTAAATGGGTTGGTTGCAACACCAAGATTAAAGTGCATCTCAAAAAGTAAAAAATATAAGCTTTAAACAAGAATATCTAAAGCTATTAAATAAGGTCAAGGCCTCGTACTACGACTTGTTTTTAGGCTTCCAACATCGTTGAGCTGCCTGTGATGTAAGTTTAGACGATGTTCTTTCATTTTGAAATTCACGTATTATACTAATGTAACAATATTTTTCGGTATTTAGATGATTGTTATAGTATTAAATATAAAATCTCTCTCACTAATTAAGTTTTATTGTTCCTTTATTTAAATAAAAATTTAAATCATCATGTGCCATTATTAACGTGCAAGACACGTTTATAGATACTAGTAAATAATAAAAGCCAAAAGAAAACTATCATAAGGCACATAATCAAACATTCTTAAGCCGCTAATATTCTTAGAAAGAATTTTTTTTCACTTTTTTTCAAATTTTTTCACTTTATTAAGAATCAATGTTGGTTATAAAATTTCTAATTTTCACTTGAAGAAGGATTTTGGAGTATTTGAAAAACTCCAAAAAATAGTTTTTCAAAATTTTCACTCAGATTACTCACAAAAGTTCAAAAATAACCAAAAATTATATTAATCTCCAAACACAACTCTGATTCAAATACCATTTGTATTACTTTTTTTCGAAATTTTATAATTCTTATGTCCAAATGCCCATGTAAAGCGAAAAAGACAACTGGTCTTGAGCACAATGGAGGCCCAAAAGAGGTTGCAATCCAACCCAAACCAGGTGACTTGGCCCAAAGAATACCGGACGTCAGTCCAAAGGCGTGAAATCACATTTCACCAAATAGGTGGCGGGAAGGTCACTTCACAAAAGAAAATATGAATATTCCGAAAAGGTTCCAATTTTGTTGGTGTAGGCGGGTGCACTATAAATACTGGAAACGTTCATATTAGACAGTTTTCGAGTCGGTCCATACTATAGTACCACTTACTTTCCTCTTAAGTTGTTTTCCTTCAGCAGAGAAAACCCTCAAACTCGCGTTTTGAAATCGCAGCAAATGGCGAAAAACTCGAGAGCGAAATCCTCGTCGGAGGAGCCATTATCCGACGGTTCCGAGGAGGAGCAAGTCAACGATCAAGTCAACGATGAAGAAGACGAGGAACTTGAAGCCATTGCTAGGTCCGCCGATGACTCTGAAGAAGACGACGATGCTCCTGCATCCAACAGAGCCGACGGCGAAGACGATAATGAGGTGCGTTTATTGGCCGTTCTCTTTCGGTTTTGGTAATTTTATTTTTTGGAACTGTTATTTTGCAAATCTAAGTTTACATTAGAATTCTTCTTTGATTTGGTGTTTTCGCTGAAATAGAGGAGGAATAATGTTGTGTTACTGACGAATAATGATGTGTTACTGACTGGATATTTTAAGTGAAGCTTCAAAGCATTAGAAAGGAATGTGAATATGCAGCCATTGCAATAGAGCTGTTGTTACTGTTTTTTAGCTCATTATTATTGATTAATGCCTGATAAATGTGCTAATGAATGGATATGTGAAATTTGAGGTGGTGTTGAAATGGCGGAAAGGAATGCAAATGTGAATTTAGAAGCTTTGGTCATTGTTACGAATTAAGGCCCAGTAACTATTCCCTAGTTAGTAAACATTATAGACTTTCTAGTTTAGAGTTGATATTTCAAGTGAGTTTCTGATGGCATAAAGGAAAAGGAAAGAACATTTCATCAAAGAAATAGAAGATCTTGTCCCTGATAAAACATGTGTTGAATAGCTCATTAATATGAATTATTCAATTTGTAGTATCTGTGAAGCTAAAGTGATGATGACTTTTAGCTGATTTAATGTAGCTTTATGAGAGTTATCTTAAGTTTGTTTTTGCTACGACACCTGTAGGAAGACGCTGCAGCTAATGAGATCTCAAAGCGTGAAAAAGCGAGGTTAAAAGAGATGCAGAAGCGTCAGAAGCAAAAGATACAGGATATGTTGGATGCACAGAATGCTGCCATAAAAGCTGATATGGTATCTTACTTGGACCAATTGCTGAGAGATTATGGGTTTTCCTCTTTCCAATTAGTTTCTTGTGAAGGTGTGCCTTATGGAAATTTTATCTTTGGCAGAATAACAAGGGAAAGGGACGTCTGAAGTATCTTTTGGAGCAAACAGAGTTGTTTGCACATTTTTCAAAAACTGACCGGTCTACTCCAGAAAAGAAGGCAAAAGGAAGGTATGTGTAATGCAGTTTTTGTTTCTTTATATGCAGGGACTCAGTTTGAAAGCTGGCTTGCTTGTGTGATTCTAGAGACCTGTTAGTAGATTTGGGATTCAGGTATTTTTGAGCTGCGCACCTTTTTAGGTGTTAGCGGTCAGGAAATAGAATGGGATAAAAGGAAGAAGGTTTACTTATATGGATCCATTCTTGTTCGGTAGGTTTAGTCGCGGCAAATTGAAATCAACACATCCTAAATATTTTTGCTGTTTGAGTAACTTGGTAAGGAAGATTCACTTTGTTCGTTTGGTTTTCAAATAGCCACCTCCTCTTGAAATGGTGACTAGGGATTGTTGTCTCTACTCTTAGTACAGTTAGGGCAGGCTTACTCCCAAAAATAATTGTGGTCATATTCTGCTTATTTTACAATTGACTGCTATATATTGTTATAAGATGATTAGATGATTGGACCTGATCCCTTCCAGTTGACATTTCTATGTTTTATGGAGAAGCTTGCATCATTAATGTGATTTACTGCTTTATTTGTATATATGTATGATTGTCTTCTGTATGAACCCACTGATTAAACTTTTTCTTCAGGGGTCGTCATGCGTCAAAGATGACTGAAGAGGAAGAAGATGAAGAGTATCTCAAAGAAGAAGAGGGTGGGCTTGGAAATACACGGCTAGTGGCTCAGCCCTCTTGTAAGGATTTCCCCTGTATTTTAGCTTCTTGCTTACTGTATGTTTCAGCACAAGTATATTTATAGTATGAAACCTCTTACGGACTGTCTCAGAAATGCTTAGATCAGATGTAACCAGAATTGTTAATGTCCTATCTGATCGAATATGTCCCTCCTTTCTAGAGATTTAAAATGTCTGGTTTAGTAATTCCCTTTATCATCCTTCTCTTTTATGATTTAGCCATTATATATATCTAAATCCTACTCAACTTGAAAAAAATGTTATTTCAACCGTGCCTACAAACATTACTTTTAAGAAAAGTGATTTCAATAATCTATTTGAGTAAATTTTGTTTGGTAAGGTTAGACAATCTCCTCAAACTTTACTTCGCCCTTTTGAAGTTAATTTGTAAATCTTTGGAATTCTCTGCTAATTGAGAAATATTTATCTCTTACGCTGTGGAATTTAGTAAGCCTAGAGCCTGCAAGTTGTGTTATTGACTAGATAAATTTCAATCTCACTCCTGTACCACCAACTAAAGCAATCTAGATATTAGGTGCCGTTGGCTTAGATTTTGGGAATGTTCCTACTATGTTAGATGTAATGTGCTTGGTTTAAGCTCAAGAGGTGCATCCATAGTTTAGTTGCTGCATTGAAAGTAAGTCCCTTCTCTACGGTTGTATCTAATCAGCACTTGTTAAAACTGTGTAATCTTTACTTTGTATGAAGTCGCCGAGGAATAAATGAAGCTTAGGAACAGTGGATCTCCTTAAACGTGTCCCCTATTGAATAGCTTAAGCTTTTAGATGAGGTGGTTGACACAATTCAATATAGTATTGTAGCATGCAGAGATTCATCCCGAGTCCTAGTCTGCTGCCACTCAAAAACTATTCCATGTTGACCTAGGAGAAAAGAATTGGGCCTACATGGAAGAGGCATGTAGCAGATCTAAAATAATTCAATAAGTGTGTCTGCTCTGCAACATCTTGGACTTCCAAATGATGTGGTTCACACAACATGATATATTCTTTACTGAGGTTTTCCACTACTAGCATTTTACTTGGAAGTGCTAAAAGTTTGATAGCCTTGACCTTGTGGGCATTCTGGTGGAAAAGATCAAATTGAATAGTGCCATCTCAAAAAAAGATCAAATTGAGTAGTGGAAATTTGAATTCTGTTGTGATTAATGCTTATATTTCCGGCAAACTTCTTGTTTAATCTCTCATTTCCTTGTCTCATTAAGGATGTAATGGTTACACGTGCGTGTTCATCAGGTATTCAAGGAAAGATGAGGGATTATCAACTTGCTGGTTTGAACTGGATGATACGGCTATATGAGAATGGCATAAATGGGATACTTGCTGATGAAATGGTCAGTGTTGTCAATTGAATTTTTTTGTGATATTCCTTTTTCAGTTGTGCTTTGGGCTTTTCGGGAGACAAATCTTGATTTAGTTATTCCTGTAATTGCATAGGGTCTTGGTAAGACTTTGCAAACCATCTCCTTGATGGGGTACCTGCATGAGTTTAGAGGCATTACTGGTCCTCACATGGTTGTTGCACCGAAATCCACGCTTGGCAATTGGATGAATGAAATCAAACGTTTTTGTCCTATCTTGCGTGCTGTAAAGTTCCTTGGAAACCTCGAAGAAAGGGTAAGCAGTTACAGGGTTCTCCTTCTTTCCCTTTTGTATATATCTTATTACTTCTCCTGACCATGTCGATGTTTCCCTTTTATAGAGATACATCCGAGAGGAGTTACTTGTTGCTGGGAAGTTTGATGTGTGTGTCACAAGTTTTGAGATGGCTATCAAAGAGAAATCTGCTTTACGTTGTTTTAGTTGGCGTTACATCATCATTGATGAGGCTCATAGAATCAAGGATGAAAATTCTCCTTTCCAAAACCATGAGGCTCTACAATACTAATTATAGGCTGTTGATCACAGGGACACCGCTTCAGGTGATTTTTGTCTTTGATGATTTTCTTTTTGTTTAGTAAGTAGTCCTTTTATATATGTCTCAATTTAGCCTGATCCTATCCAGAAATGCTTATTTACCTGTCCTAAGACTTTAAAATTGATATGGAATAGTGTTGCCTTTTTGTAATTCATGTGGGGCATCTCTTTAGAAAACTAATCTATTTTTTCTCTTAATATATCAGATGTTATTTTATTAGGCTCTCCTATATCACGGCTTCTTAAACCAACCCTCAGGGGTTGGCCTGGTGGCAATAGACTTGAGCCTTGGGGTTTGCTCCCTTTCAAGGTCTCAAGTTCGAAACCCACTGGGTGCAAACAATTTCTAAGGGCCATCGGACTGGGTAAAACCTGAATTAACCATGGTGCACTTGCGAGAAACTCCTTGCCGAGGGCCTGTGCACCCCCGGGATTAGTCGGGTCTCTTAGAGACTCGGACACCCGGTGCAAATCAAAAAAAAAAATAAAAAAATATCACGGCTTCTTAAACCTTTTCTCAGAATTTCTTTATTATTTGGACCTTATCTTCGGTTTTGCAACAGTGAAATGCTATTTTTTCATCTCTTAACTTTGTTATACTGTACTATTCTATGGTATGGATCTCTTTAATCTCATGACTTGGTGTGCTGGGGTCTATGCGATTGCACAGAATAATCTTCATGAGCTCTGGACGCTTCTGAACTTTTTGCTGCCTGAGATCTTTAGCTCGGCCGAGACATTTGATGAGTGGTTTCTAATATCTGGTGAGTATGACCAGCAGGAGGTGGTCCAGCCGCTTCATAAGGTATATTTGTCACTAGTAGTTTGTATAATTGATAGTAGCAGTTTTGGCCATGTTGTAAGAAACAGTGTTCTAATTGAGGGGATAAAGATAGATCAACTACGTGTGTGAGAGCTTGCAGTAGACTGATCTCCATACTTTTTAAATCCCACTAAGAAAAATATTGTTTACAATTTGGGGAGGAGGGGGGCTTGTATATCCACTGACTTTCCAATTTTTGCTACATGATCAGGTCCTTTGTCCATTTCTTCTTCGGAGACTAAAGTCTGATGTTGAGAAAGGTCTGCCTCCAAAGAAGGAAACAATTCTTAAGGTTGGTATGTCCCAGATGCAGAAACACTACTATAGGGCTTTGTTGCAGAAGGATCTTGAGGTTGTTAATTCTGGAGGAGACCGCAAGCGTCTTCTTAATATAGCAATGCAGCTCCAAAAATGTTGTAATCATCCATATCTTTTCCAAGGAGCTGAGCCAGGACCTCCATATACAACAGGAGAGCATCTCATAGAAAATGCTGGTAATATTTTATTTCTATAAATGAATAGAAAAACCTAATCAATTTTTGGTTGTAAGAATTTCCTTATAATGCATGTTCTCAATGCAGGCAAAATGGTTCTTCTAGATAAGTTGCTTCCTAAGCTGAAGGAACGTGGCTCAAGGGTTTTAATATTTTCACAGGTTTTTTATCTCTGTTTCTTGTTCTCGACATTCCTACTATCTTTTTTCTAAATAGCTCATGTACAGATTTTCGGGCTGAACCTTTGCTTCAATATTATGATCTAGATGACACGGCTATTGGATATCCTCGAAGACTACCTGATGTACCGTGGTCACCAATATTGTCGGATTGATGGAAACACTGGTGGAGAAGATCGTGATGCTTCTATTGACGCATTTAACAGCCCAGGGAGTGAAATTTTTTGCTTCTTATTGTCAACCAGAGCTGGCGGTCTTGGTATCAATCTTGCGACAGCAGATATTGTAATTCTTTATGACAGTGACTGGTGAGGGAGGATCTTCTAAGTCTGGTTTCAGAATCTGGAGAAAAGATGATATCTGGGTCTATTGGGTTTCCTGTCATTGTATTTCAGGAATCCACAGGTTGACTTGCAGGCGCAGGACCGTGCCCATAGGATTGGACAGAAGAAGGAAGTCCAAGTATTCCACTTCTGCACTGAGGTTTGCTTTCTTTCTAGATTTGTTACTATACTGAAATAATTCCACCACTTTGGTCTCTGTAGTGACGGTTGACACATTCTTATTTCAATTAATTCAAACAGTACACAATTGAGGAAAAGGTGATTGAAAGGGCTTATAAAAAGCTGGCACTTGATGCATTGGTTATCCAGCAGGGACGGCTGGCTGAACAAAAAAGTAAGCTTTCATTCTTGTGTTATTGCTTTCTCTTGATTATATTTTAGATATTAGAGTATACTGAATTTTGGTCATCTATTGCCAATCATGCAGTTGTTAATAAGGATGAGCTGCTGCAGATGGTGCGGTTTGGTGCTGAAATGGTTTTCAGTTCCAAAGATAGTACTATTACATATGAGGATATCGATAGAATCATTGCCAAAGGAGAAGAAGGCAACAGCAGAACTTGATGCCAAGATGAAGAAGTTTACAGAAGATGCCATCAAGTTTAAGATGGATGACGGTATGCACTCTGCTCTTCTTTTTGGCTTGTGGATTGTATCTTTTGGCTCTATATAATTGGGCATGTGGCTCAGTATTCTCTTATGGTGAATGGTTAATATGCAAAACTAGAGCAACTTCCAAGTTGTCAAGGAAAATTCTTCTGCTGAGTTCCTAGGGAAACGTTGGTTCTTTCTACCTAGCACCATGACAGCTTTTGCACTTAATGAGATGTTGAGAAAAGAAACTCACATATGCTAAGAAGAGAAACATATTGCTTACAGATGGATGTAGAGTTATTAACTGATACTTCGACTTCTCGAGTAAAGAAGAAAAATTTAGAAGCAGGAGATTATGTCGTGAAGCAGCTTGATGAATTTGATAAGAGACATATTAAGCTTGAATATATGACCTCAAAAAGGGCCTGTGAATAGCTCCAAAACAGAGGTGTTATTTGATGCTACAAAATAGATAGCTACAACAGAGAGGAAACTGTTGGTAGTGGTATTGTGTGGCATAATGGAGAATTGTGGAGAGGAACTTTGAACACTCAGTGTCTTAAAGTCTTTGTTTCTATAGAGATCACAAAGAACCTTACTCTTGCAGGACCTGAGACACATTGAGAGTTATTGGCAAAGGAACTTGCTCATTGCCCTGGATCTAAGTTATTTTTCCTTGATAACCATTTCTTTCTAGGTGGTCTATTGGTGAAGGAGGTCACTCAAGCATGACATGGTCTTAGCATTGACGCTTGTACTTCTTGCTCAAGCTTGTGTTGGAAAGAAACCTCATATCATCCAGGAAGTTTATAACCATTTTCAGCAACTTCAGCCGAGAAAAGTAACATCTCTTGATATTTTTGTTGGTGTGCACTGTTGGAGAAAATTGTGAAATAGATTTTCCATTGACAAAGGGCTGTGGCAACTTTTGGTTGGAGAAGCTGATGATTGTCACTCATGGTTGGATCTAGACAATGAGGATCTTCTTCATAAAAGTCTACCTAGTATGACTTTTGTTGTATTACACTCCAAGGATGAAAACGAGATTGATCTGCTATTTAGACTTTGTAAGCTTTTGCACACCTGGTTATTAAAAGGGATCTTCTCCAAATTTAGGAAGATGCCGCACATCAGTGTCAAACTTAGAAACTATTACAAGGACCTTATCGGTTTGATAGCTCTAGCAAGGATGAGAGGTGGGCATATTTCACCTTTAGTTGTTGCAGCTGAGGATCAGCTCATTTTCAAGGCATGAATGAAATTGCTCTTTAATTTTTCTTAGCTTAGCTTAGTTCTTAGATTTTCCTTCATATTTTCTGAATTTTATCATTTTCTTTGAATATTTGCTTTGTTTTTGCTTTTCTTCATTCTTTATCACTATGACTAATTGGTCTTTTTTTCTTTCTGTCTTGAATTTCAATTTGAATGGATTAATCCAATGGTTGTGAACCTTAATGATTTTCTCTGGGTTTGGTTAGGAACAAGATATCATGATTGGTACAAGCTGATGATCCACGTGCAGCAACTTTCCCTTCACGGATTCCGGTGAGCATAAATAACCTACCGGATTACGACGTAGAGGATTATCAGTCTATGCCTGTCGAAGCATTTGGCAGAGCATACTTGGAAGCATATGGGCTGGAAAACTTTAATGGTGGTACCAGTGTGCAGTACCAAGGCCGCCGGGAGAGGGCAGGTCTTGGATACGACTTTTCTAGTGAGACGGAGAGTTCACCAAGGCAGTGCCAAGGACCTGCCTTGCAGGTTGCTTTTATGCTATTTCATAGCTTTTAGTGGACAGAGATGTTTAATTTTCCGTTATTAGATTTCAGTTGATTGTTTTATTTTCCTGTTCAATTTTTCAGAGGCACGATACTCTAGAGCATGGAGGTCGTATGTCTCGTTCCCATAGCGCTCCTGATGTTCAGGTTGCGTTTATGATGTTTCATAGTTTTCATGGATAGAGATTTTCCTTTATTAGAACCATTTGATGTTTATTTACCTGTTCAAATTTTCAGAGGCCCAATACTGTAGAGCATGAAGGTCGTATGTCCCGTTCCATGATAAAGAGTGCTTCTGGGTCATCATCTAGTTCCAAGCATAGTAAAGCAGCAACTGACAACTGTTCTGCAGCAGTAACTACCCGTCAGCATGACAGCACAGTTGGATCAGCATCAGACTCTAGCCAGATATCAACAGCAGATGGACATCCATCATCTAGTTATAAAAGTTCTGTTTCTGCTCGATCTTCATCAGTTCATGGATCATCTTCTTATTCTGTTGGTTCATCAGGGAATCGGTACCACGGCAATAGAAATAGCCGTTTCACATCAGCCCCAAACCTTGTTGAGAGTAGGTCTGTTGACTCTTCAAAAGAAACATCATAGGTTGATGATCAAAGAGTTTTTGGTGTTTGTATAGTTTCTCCATGTCTCGTGTAAGGGATGTAAAAAGTTGTCATGGAATTTGAGATTGAGACTGTCATTTTTTAAAATTCTAGGAGGCTGTTCAAATAGTGAAAATATGTAGAAAGATGATAAGTAGATGCATAAATGTTTGTTAGTGGTGGGAAGGCCCTTAATTGTGAATATATGATTCGTTTCCCCATTTTTCCAGAACCCTATTGGTTAGAAGAAAAATCAAAAGCGACTGTCTTACTCAGGCATTACATGCTGTATTGCCTCCTCAGCTTGTCGTCTATTGTTATTCTCCCTTTTCTTCTTCTCGGTAATACTCCAATATTGTTATTTTTATTCTTTGGCCTTTTACTGATTGTTAATTTTATCGTTCAATCATTTTTAGGCTTCACAGCATGTACTCCCTATAACATCTATGTACTTCTAAATTTACTCGGATGGTAATTGAATAATTAAATTACGCAATTATTTTGGACTCTTATTGATTGGTGTTTTAACAAATACTGCGTAGATGCTAATTAATCGCTCTTTTTTCTTTGTGAAAGTTTATTTAGATGAAAAGATCATGTATGTATGTGTATATATATATATATATATATATATATATTCCTGTGAATAAACATGGAGATTTATTGTTTTGTTACATATTGGGGTTTATAATGTATTCCTAGGATTGTTTACTCGTAAGACGATACAATTGAATTTATAGAGTGTTTTATAAACAAATGAATTAATTTGATCCCAAAATGACAAATAAATAAAATAAAATATAGGACTTAGTGTTGAAATCGGGATAAGATAGCGAACAGCTTGGTTTTGAGAGCAAGGTTTCCGAAAACAAAAATAAGAGTATTGATAGACAGAAAATAAGGCATTATTTAGTTTGGAATAATGTGTAGCATAAGTTTATCAGAAATTTCGTGTCTTACAATGGCTGTTGAAGTCACTATTTATAGCTATACCTAGGAAACAAGGTCCTAGGATCAAGTCTATCTTAAATGACAATAATGGGGGTCATTGATGAATATATAACGACAGGCTATGTGTCACGATCCAAACCAATGGGCAGCGACAACCACCCGGTACCTTACTCAACCGAGTACCAACATAACGTATCTTTTCGTATCATACTATCATACATAACTGAGCTGGAGAGGCTGCCGTGAAATAGGTAGAATACAACATGTAATACCAACTCATACATAAGACATATGAGTCTCTAAGACCAAAATAACCACTTGTACACTGAACACAGGCCGACAAGGCCATAAAATCTTTTACGTACAAAATATCTGTCTACAAGCCTCTAAGGATACATAATTGTCATAAAGGTCGGGACAGAGCCCCACCAAATCAAACAATACACATCTAAATCATACTGACCAAACAAGTAATTCCGGAGCAAATGGAATGCACCAACATCTTCCGCTGAGGTGATCGCCAACTTGCAGCGTCCCCAGGCAAAAGGGGCGTCAATACGAATAATGTATCGAGTATGTAAGGCACATAAATAAGTACGTAAAAGACATGGAAGTAATATATAGTAAATGACTCAACCTGTAAGTCTTGGATAACTTTGTAAATTATGAAATACTTTTGGTGTCATACATATAAGTATGAATGCCATGTTGTGCATATGTAGATGTGTTCATAACCACATCAAGCCTCTGAGGGCATCCCATCATATCATCTCGGCCACTGTGAGCAAAATCATCAACGTATACCAGCTGATCAGGTGGTGGTGCGTATATAATGCCATAATCTTTCCCATATCATATATATATATATATATATATATATATATATATATATATATATATATATATATATATAAAACGCCATATGATCATGGGTTAATGTGCATTTTTAAATGTATGTGAAAATATGTTAATAAAATCTCTCGGTACGTCATAAGACCATTATGCCTCTAATTAATATCATGAAATTAAATTTACCAACTTACGTATTTTTGAGACCCATGAACAGATGATAGAATAATATGACACATGAGAAATCAAGAACATCAACATCTCTAGTATTTCTATGAATAGAGTCATTTATGGAAGTTGTGCATTTTCTCGTTTCGTTCATGTCGTATAGATCATGCCAAAAAGAAAAAAGTGATAGCCTTAACATACCTGGAGTAGAGAAAAATTCGTATGATATTCTTGAGATGAATTGCACCGTACTCTCTTAGAATTGCAAAATTCCGTTGTTATTACGCGGTGCAATTTCGTATGAATTTCTTACAAATTTAAGAACTGCCGGCACTATGAAGTCTCATATGGACTTCCAAAATCCTTCATTCCTTTTCTTTCCAATAAAAATATAACAAAATGAATTTGGTAACTTGTTGAAATCTCTATTTGAATTAGAGTCTGTCTTTCTTTAAATTGTTGAAAGAGACTAAAATCAGAATCTTTGCTATTCTTTAAAAATGGTTGAAAGATACATGTCTATCCTTGAATAAAAAAGGCCCTATGTTGAATATATTGCCACCTTTCATGCCAAGTTATGAGTCACATAAAGTATTTCAAAGGGGCTGCCGCGTTTTTGCTTTAGTCTTTATCCAAAGACTTCAATTAATCCACCATTAATTATTAATTAACTAAGTAATGTCCTATTACTAATAATTAATCAATTCTGCATATAATTAAGAATTATTTTTACTTAATTAAAATACTACTCACTTTCACATACCTTATACACCTTACTATCATGGTCATGTGGTACCTTGTATGGAACTAGTCCATAAATACCGAGTATTTTAGCTCGGGCCGTTTTTATCCAAAACATGTCAAACTTGGACGAAAATTCATTTTCTTTGACTTGCTTCTCCTCTCACATTCACAAATTTACTCACCACTTATTTGAAATAGCATAATGCTTATAATCTCAAAATAATCACATTTCCTAACTTACGTCGATTAACTTATGATGAAAAACTTTAACATATGAAAATGCGGGATGTAACACTATGAATACCAAAATTCTCTGTAACGGATTGTTTATTTAATACTGAGGAATATTCTTCATTGAATTCCATCCGGTGGCAAATATTATTTGACCTCGTTAACAATGTTCCCTTCGTCGTCTTCCAGGTGCTAACCGAAGCTGTTGTCCTCGATTTTGGTTTCCACTCGCTTCGTCTCCTGTTTGTCTCTAGTTCCACGTGTTATTGTATCATTCGAGTATTTAATATGAACCAATTTTACCATATACAAATAGTCCCCCTGCTTTCCGGTGGCACATCTTTGTGTCATCGGGAAGTTGGTGAAGATTCCCTTCTTGGCGAAAAATTTTCTTAATCCTTCAGAAAAGTTTCTGACGCTTGATTAGACGCATATCTCTCCGCATTTAATACCCCAAACGCGTGTTACTCCATGATTTAGAAAAGTTCATGACCATAATTTTAGCAACCTATTCCTTTATTTAAACGCCTCATTCTTCTTCTTTTACACTTCACCGTTCTTCAAACTCTCTCAATTTCTTTGCATTCAACTTTTTCCTGCTTTCAAACCTTTTTTAATCTTCTTCAACAAAGAACTCCTATCTCCTTCTGCTAATAATGACTTCTTCTTCCAAGAACTCAGGTTCTCTTCGTGGGGGTCCTAAGGAGAACAAAAACAAAAAAATCACCATTGATGTTGAACCCCCTACGGTGAGCACCATCATTCCTAAAAGACTCAACACAACTAAGGACTTCGAAGAGAAATTTCCTTTTTCAAGTTCTCGCACTTGGGCTGTTGGCATATACCCTTCTTCTATCCGCCCTTCCAGCATTCCTATTGCGAAGGAGGAATATGTGTTCCACGATCTTTACATCATTGCTCCCGAACTGGTGGAGCGAGTAACCTTTCCTAAGAAGGGCTTCATGTACGTTTTTACGTACTCATTCACTTTGAGTGCATTTTCTTTTAGCAGGGGAATTGACTCGTAATTTTAGAGCTATGCCACAAATACCAGATTTCTTTGGCAAAGGTGGGCCCTTCGATGTAGCGAATGGCGGCCTGTCTACGAGACTGTTCCAGGAGATGAAGGAGGAGCTCACCTTGGCTCGCATGATGAATCTCTACTCCCCCAAGATTTTTCGTGGGGGAACCATAAATTTAAGCAAACATGGCCACCATGCTTTGCTCACTAACATGGATGATGGCAATGAGCGTGGATGGATGGAGCGGTTTGTCATTGTTTCCACCAGGGATATCATCCCAGCCACAACTCCATCTTTCCCTGAGTCCTAGACTTATATACGTAAGTTCAAAGTCTGTCTTTTTCTGGAAAAGAGTTGTTTCATGTCGTTGCTGATCCTTTTCTTTCTATTATTTCAGCAACTCGGTGGACGCCACTAATGGTTGAAAGCTTAGATCCATGGGTTAAGAAAATTCTGGATATCACCACGCCTGAGACTCGCCGGTGGAAAGAACTGGCCCCCAAATATGTGGAAAGGCCAAAAATCATGGTAAGTTGACTTGTGAAACTGATTTTGTCCTCATCTCATTTTTGTACAATAGAAAATTGGTTAACCTCTTTTCTCATTGAGTTTAGGTCTCCCGTATGGATCTGTTACCATCCCAATAAGGATGTTTTGGTTGGTACCGTGGAGGCTGCGAGGTTGCTGAAGGAGGCTTTCATCCAGACTGGCGCCATCAGATCTGCTTCCTGTGCAAGCGATTCTTCTCAGATTTCCCAGCTGGAGAACAAGCAACCAAAAAGGCAGCGTTCTTCCTCGTCTAAGGGAAAGAATAAAAAGGTGAATAAAGCCGCGCCCAAGCCATCCGCAATCACCGTGGTTATGGATGATGATGGGGAAGCCAGTGATGAAGGGGCTTCCCTACAAAGGAGACAACGACCTTCATCAGCTCAACAAAATGCTCAATTTGAAGAGCTTATAACCCCAACCCGAGATGATTGCGCTCTTGGAGGGTTTGAATTGGTGGATAATGCCAATTATACCTTTCTAGTCCCAATCACTGCTCTCGGTACTATAAGGCTGAGTACCAAGCCTCTTCCATCTTCGGTTGGTGAGCAACCAACAACCAACACTGCCTTTGCCGCAGTTGCTTCTCAATGCATAACACCATCAGCTTCATCTCTTTCCACGCCGACCAAACCTTCATCACCAGCAACTGTTACATCACCCCCATTGGCTGCAGACACCCAAAAGGAGGATGCCTCTCCTCCCCATCACCAGACCATGGGAATTTCAGGCACAACTATTCACCCCTTTCCGATGTTCCCTAGAAGAGGAGGAGATTCTCCATCTCGGTATCTACCAAGTGCCATCGGCTGTCCTAGGCGGTGGAATTCGCCAATTAGAGGAAGTCGTTGGCTTCAGAAAAAGATAAGAAGAAAATGCACTCGCTTTCGGGGGAGTGTATGATAAATAATGCCATGCACAACGCAACAACGGTTTGTACTTTTTTTTTATTGTCTATTTTCTTTTGACTTACTATGACAAAGTTTCTAACTTGGTTTTTTGCTTCGCATGACATCTTCCTTGCTTTCGAGGGCCTTCAGAAATTTGATCCTCGATAAAGAAAAGCTTAAGTCTGAGCGGGATCAACTGTTGGCCGAGGGGGACCAAGTTTTTACTCGCCTCCCGGTGCTGGAAGCACAAGTTATTGAAGTCAGTGAATTGGAGGCTCGTTTGCAGCAGAGTGAGCAGGAAGTGGTGTCCCTCGGCCAAGAAGTTAAATGTACAGTTCTAAGAAGCCAAGGATAAATGGTCTAAGGTCCAAAATGTTGTGCTTGCTGCTGCCAAGCGCGAGACTGCCTTCGCTGAGCGAGTAAATAATTTGGATGTAGCTTGAATTCCAAGACTGTAGAGGCCTCTTCTGCCGATGATAAGCATGCCTAGATGGAGTATAAGTATAAGAGGATCATGTAACATAATAGGGTTTATATAGCAACTATCCGTGACCTTGATCTTAGCCTTAGCGCCGCTAGATCCAAGCAGGATGAATTTTTGAACGAGGTTAATTGGCTTAAATCAGAACTCCAGCACCGAGCGGATTCCCTCATTTTTTAAAAATATATTGTATGTATAGTAAGAGTAGAAAAACCTTGGAAGTGGTCAAAACGCGTGTCATTGATATTGATGCCGAATTCGCCAAGGCCCGATTCACGACTCTGCCCGATGCAACTGACTCTTCTTGTTTTGATTCCGAGTTCTTGGGACCGAAGAGGAAATTGAGGATGATGATGATGATGAAGGCCAAGATCCCAAACCGATAACAAATCCACCTACTTCTCCTGGGGGAACAAATGCTTCTCTTTCCCCGAGTTCTGGAGGCGATGTAGCTTATTTTTTTGCTTTCTTTTCCTTTGTTGTTTTATTTTTGTATTCTGTAGTTTTGTTGCTTGGAATATTTGATAAAGAAAAGTGCTTTCTTTAAGCATTGCACAAAGTTTACTTTTTTGCATCGAATTATACAAGGCTTCAGGTGCATTTTTCTCCGATAGCATTTGGGTTCCTGGCATAAACTCTTCCGGAACCAACCCTTTACTGTGAGGGTTTCATAAGAGAGGGCCCTCTTATAGTTACAGTACTCTTGAAGAGGACGTCTTCTGGTCATTTCTTTACTAGTATTTGAAGTACTTGATTAACTTTCAAATGATAAAATTAATTCATTGTTTGGACCTGAAATAAGATAAAAATAAAAGGGCTTTATTTTCTTCCTTCTATCTTCACAAGTACATAAGCATTAATTTTGGTGAAAAGAAATTGCCATTACTCGTGGCCAATTTTTACAACTTATTTTATGGGGATGAATGTGCAATCCCTGATCCCGATGAGATATTTTTGTTCCCGAATTTCATAGTCTCGATTTCTGTGGCAATCAGGTTGTTGTATTCTCATATCATTCCCCCAGTATTCGAATGTGAAGAATGCGAATTAGAACACTGGAAGTCTTTCTCCTTTGAGGATTCCACTAGTGAATGGTTGGATAATTTTCTGTCCGGTACAAGCTTCGTTTCCCGTTAGGAACTTTACTACCGAGTCAAAGAGTGCCTAACCATCCCCAGTGACTTGCAGGGAAGGAGAACGCGTGAATGGTTGAATAGCCTTCAATCCGATATCAAGTTTTGTTCCCCGTTAGAAACTTTGCTATCGAGCAAAAGACTATCTAACCACCCCACAGTGGCTTGTCATTTTCATGCCTTGTCATTTAAAGGTCTCATTTCTGCTGATGACATTTCCTTCGTAGGATGCTTTTTGTTGTTTCCTCATTAAAAACCTTGTTAGAAACCCCAATTGGGACAAAAATTGGTTGAACAAAAAAATAGTGCGGCACATACTTTCAGCATAAGTGATGCTCATCAACATTAGTACCTTTTGAAGTGGGTCACATTCCAATTGCTTGGCAATTGTACTCCGAACTTGGTTTTCCAGTTCATATGATCCTTTATCGGTGACAGCCAAAACTCGGTAGGGACCTTCCCACACAGGCCCAACTTCCCTTCATCGCGGTCTGCGGTTTAGAGATTCAGAGAGTCAACATTTTGACAATTTCAAGAATTGCGCTCCGCGCTCCTTTATGTGCGGCCGCACCAACCTTCATCGCGGCCGCGCTGCATTTTCACGCGATCCGCGGTCCTCAACTTCAGAGAAGCAAAAACCAGAAGCCCAAGAGCCAGTACGGCCGCGTTCCTTTTTGCGCGGTCCGCACTGACCCCGCAAGGGTATTTTTGTCCAATTTTTTCAACCTAGTATAAATAGAATATTTTATCATTTTTAGGTCAAGTTTTATATCCTAGATATAGCTACACTCGTGGGACTCAATCTTGTAGCTATTTTTGGCACATTTGCTCTTTACTTACAATAGATTCTTGTAGATTCATTTGGCAATTAATTAATATGTTCAATTCTTCATCTGTTTCTTCAATTTCTTCATCTAGCATGAGTAGCTAAACCCATTAGTTAGGATTGTGGCTCAACCCTAGTGTAGGTAATTGATGGGTGTTGCCATCTAGGGTTAGATTGATTATGTGTGTTTGCTATTTGGGTTGATTTTATGTTTTAATTTAGAATTTGTGGTTGCAAACATAGCTTCAAGCTTAGTGGGTTTAACTCTTCTTGAGAAAGAGAGTTTATGACCCCAAAATTGACCCAACAAGGAATTGGGATGGACTCATGAGAAATGATAGTCCCAATTAACGGGTTAAATCTCGAGAGAGTAATTACCCTACTTGAACCCTAGTTTCTTGATCAAATTGGCCTACCCAATTGGCCTCGAGAGAGTCAATTGGGCAAAATCACTCTCTCTATCGAGAGGTGTGAGAGTGGGTACAATGGTGCAACGGTTATAGCATAAGCCCCAAATATGTCAATCTATCCTTAGTAACATCTACCTGTCAATTAGCCACCTAGGTAGTGTCACGACCCTAGTGCCTTTCTTTCCATTAAGTACAACCTTAGCAATCATTTCGTAGCTAAATTTAGTTTCAAATTAGTAGTTGATAAAAATAGTTAGAATTGAAAAACCAAAAACGAAAAGAAGAACATCTAAGAGCATTCACGCAAATCTAACCTAAGTAGATACCTCTGTCACACCTCCTTTTTACGCTACTACACCCCGTGAAGGATGTAATAAAGGAAGTTTTTCCAATTAAAGGACAATCGAAACGAGATTTATTATTAAGAGTTGGAGTCGCCACTTGAGAGATTTATGGTATCCCAAGTCACCGGTTTGAATACCAAATCGAGGAAAAAATTGGCCGCATATTACTGTCACACCTCCTTTTTCCGCTTAGGGCTTTATTGGCTTTTACTACACCCCGAGAAGGGATATAGTAATAAAGGAGTTTTTCCAATTTAAGGACAATTGAAACGGGATTCTTTTTTATTTAAGATTCAGAGTTGCCACTTGGGAGATTTATGGTGTCCCAAGTCACCGGTTTGAATCCCGAATCAAGGAAAGGTTTGACTCTGTTTAACAGTCGCGAACCAGAAATCCGGGTAAGGAATTCTGTTAACCCGGGAGAAGGTGTTAGGCACTCCCGAGTTCCGTGGTTCTAGCACGGTCGCTCAACTGTCGTATTTGGCTAAAGTATTTGATTTTAATACATGTTGTCCTATTCTTGCAATTTTTAGAATTAATTACCGCTTTTGTCAAATTATTTTTTATTTAAGAAAGTGAACGTCGTTTAAGAACATGTTTTCGGATCACGTCACATGAAATGCACCCGGATCCTCGACATATTCATATTCAACGTTTTTGGATTTGGATTTGGGTTGCATGAAATGCACACCCGTATTAGGAAGGTAGAATTATTAAAAGCGCGCCTAAAGCGACTAATGTGTTATTATCTTTGCGAGGGCCACAGAAATTTGCTAAATGGCATGCCTCGAATTCTAAGTATTTTTAATGAAGCATTTAATGAGGGCCCCGCAATTTGTATATTTTGTTTGGCGAGGCTCATCTCATTTTATTATTTAAAGGCCAACTTAAAGTGAATACAATTTTTCTACTTATTATTTGTATTTAAATGGGCCGACTAATTTACATTTATAAATTCAAGCCCCAAATTCAAGTCCGAATTCAAACAAAAGGGAGGACCCTTATAATTTGAACCCGCCACCTAATTTGAAACCCAAATTTATATGTGTAAATTAATCCCCTATTCCTAATATAATTTGTTAAAAGAGTTTTTGACTTCTAACATTTTTGGGCCTTAAAGTAGTAGATCAAAATGGCACACCTCAAATGTTGCCAATTATCCTTAAAAGAAAAGTAAATTCCCCTGCTCACTCAGTGAAACACTTTTATTAATAGTTAGTCCCAAACAGAGCTTTCCGCCTTTTTTTAAAAAAAAAAAATAAAAATCAAAAAGCTCATGACCATCAACACTGATTAGCCAAGCTATGCCCATACGATTCTAATGTGAGCAATCACAAGATGGAATAAACCAATGACATTGGACTTTTGACACACAAAAATGCAAAGCAAAAATCAGCAAAAATACTAATTCAAACAAACAATAAGGCAACGCAGCAAAAATCGAAAGAAAACCTAACACCAAAAAAAAAAACTATAATATGAGGAGCAAAGACAGTAATGAAAAAGAAGAATGAACCTCAAACGAATCTGAACAACGAGCTTCCAAACCAAATATTTTATAGATGAGCACAAATTCTCCGATATACATGAACATCAGTTGGATTCGACCGCAGCTAACGAACTACGACCTCGTCCGCAACCTCAAACTCGACTAAAGCTTGTGTTCCAAGGGCATTTTGGGAGCTGATTTTTTTTTTGAGTGTTGAAATGGGAGCTTTACAAGGCTGTTTTGGGGAGATTTCACATGCCTTTCACGGCTGTTTCAAGGCACGGCGCAACTGCATTTTTTTGGGGATTGTTTCAGCTGTGTTTTGGCTGATTTTTGGAGCTAGTTTAGGATGGTTTGCAGCAGATGTTTGTTGCGTTTTAGGAGGTGAAAGGAGCTGATTTTAGGAGCTAAAAGGTGGCAGTTTTCAGCTGCAAAAGGAGCGTGGTTTCATATGGTATTCATGGTTATTTCTCAAGCTGGCGTCAAAGTGAGTTCGAAGAAAAAGAAGTCTCAGGGAGGGTGGGGTTTTTCTTGCACTGTAGCGACAGATCAATTTTTAGGATATCTAGGCTCTTTTAGGAATTTTTTGGATATCCAAAGATGATGGCTGCCCTCCTTGGCGTTGGGTCCCCTAGTAGTGTATATTGTGTGTGTAATTA
>MU675303.1:0-12379 GCA_026770625.1 Nicotiana glauca
TGTTGAGTTAAGGTTCAGAAACATGACAACACTCGATATTGTTGTTCATGTATATGGATTGGACTCCCTGAGTCCTAAACTCTTTCAATTCCCATTCCCCTTTTCCCCTTTATATGTATTCTAAGCTTAAGACCTTGGTCTGGCAGTGTCCTAATCACTGTCTAGACCATAGTCTGACCTTCAATAAGTATGTGCTCTTATTTGCTGACTGAACAGGCTTGGTCAGGGGTGTGCCAGCCTACCTCATGGTTAGGTATGACCACCAGCCAACCTTAGTATTCTCTCCTCCCCCCCTCTATTGCACTTGCACTCGTTCTTATAACTTAAGCTCTGCCCCTCTCTTGTGAGCCTTGCCTTGGGACCTCTGAGCTCCCTCTGAACTTGGACACTTGAGGGTTGCCTCTTCCACACTGCACTATAACTCATCTTGATTAATATCTTGGGTTTAAGAACTGCCTGGGGTTCCTGAAACTCCTTGGATCTCTGAAACACCCTAGATAAGAGAAGGCTTTCGAAATCTTGATCTCGGAAGTGGCTCAATCTCATATTATTAGACACTAAGTCTGAATTAAGTTCCTTGGATGCAGTTGATTTTTTTTTTTAATGTACTTTTAATTTCAGTTTTGTTCTACTGGGCTGTAATAATTTGTATAAACTCATGGGGATTTAGTGAAAAAGGGAAGCGGGTTACTTTTATGCACAAAGAGTAGAAAATATGCCTATATGATGTTGTTTCTAATTTGTGCAACTTTATACGTAGAAAGCATGCCTATAGGATTTAACTTCTAAATTCTGCAACTATACATATAGATACCATGCCTATAGGTGTTTGCATCTTTGCATATAATAACCTCATTAGACAAACAGTTAGGTTTAATAATAAAAATGGCATATGTAGATAATATTGTTTCTAAGGCTTCTATTAGTATTTGAAAAGTATCACGTATAGAAAGCATGCCTATAGGGATTTCGAAGAAGAGTTGTCTCACTTGTTTAAACAGCATCAATTTTACTAAAAACAAACGACTTTTCTTTCTGAACTTACTCGCATTAACTATGGTAAACATTTTTTTTAAATCAGCCTAAAAGTCATTCCTTTGTGCTTATCTAAAAAATTTATTCTTGTCAGACTGCAACTCAGTTCTTTTGTTTAAAAATTTGCAACTCTTTTTCTAACTAGTATGCATTATGAAACTCGTTTCGTTGTTAAAACACATTTATAACAATCCAGTACCCCTTTTTCTGAAACCTATTTCTTACTCTGTAATTTTCTTTTAAAATTAGCTTTTGTTTTAAAATCAGTAGTCCCATTCAACACATAGACAAAAAGGATTAACTAATCAATGGGATCAGTCTTAAACAATTGCATTCGAGTAAGCCTGATGCAGACTTCCTGTCTAAAAATATGTGTTGAACCAGTCCGCTTATCGCTTTAATTTAATTTAAGACTAATCTAGTACGTGCAAGACATGCTAAACTCTATGGATTTATCTGATTTTATGAGGATTGTTTGAGCCCTACTTGCTTATTTTCTTTCCCCTTTACTTGCATTACGTGTTTTGATTGACGCCCTAGTATTTTGTCCTTTGAAAACTCTTAAAAGGCCTCAAACCCCACTCCCATTAGGATAGTAGTCCAAATGCCTCCGGGACTGATAGGATTGGGACGGGTACTAGAATGCAATAAGTAACGAGATATTCCGCGCTTTAATACCTTAATGGGGTGGAAATTTTATATATGGAGATGATGACCACGCGATAACACCACGTGTATAAACGGTTACCAGATGTTGTGTGGGGTGATCCTTTTTGTTTTTAAACGTAGGACCCCTCTCCCTTTACCAGTTTAGTTTTATTTCAAAAACTGCTTTTTCTCAAACTTCAGCTTCTTTAACTGCTACTCCCAGCAATAATATAAAATTTCTCCCTCTCTTCACTCGTTTATTCTGAATTTTAAAACTACTTTCTTCGCAAAATTTCAGCTTCTTTAATTTCGTTTTAGTTTCAAACTATTTGCAACTATTATATGAAAACCCCCTCATATTTGTAATTCTTGCTTGTTTACTTATGTTTGCTTGCTTAAAGTCACAATTGTAACATAGCTGGGAACCACACTAGTGGATCTTGAAGGGTGCCTAACACCTTCTCCCCGAGATAATTTCTATCCCTTACACGAACTGTTGTTCTTCATCTCAATTCTTTCTTAAAAGCGTCCTAATTCACTATAATCATTAGGTGGCCACGCTTCAATTCCTAAAACCCAATTCCCAAATGGGAATAGATTTGTCGTCCCGAATGTCGTAAACCCGATTTCCCTTTAGAGAAAAAGGGGGCGTTGACAGCATGGCGACTCTGCTAGGGATTCTTTAGGCTTTCACCATTTCATGTTATATGTGACTTTATTACTTTTTTTATTGCTTTGTTTACTGCCTCGATTCGAAACTGACTTGTCTTTTGTTTCTTTTTCTTTAACGCTTTTATTTACCGCTTTTCGTCAATACCGTTGTAATTTTGAGCAATTATTGTAAACATTTATTGTACGAACGTGAAAATACATGTCAATTTGTTTCATTCTTGTAAACATCATATTCCACTCATGCCAAACAAATACCATAGCAACGCTTATAATTAGTGGTTGCGCCCTTCCAATATTACCACCCTTTAAATTTGGCAAAGGCGTATTTGCGGTAAAACCAATCGATCAGCGGTGCAGTCGATGGTTCCGTGCCTTTCCCTCTTGAGTTGTCCGCTCAAGGGTACTTGTCTAATACCCGAATAGAAACCTTGCTCCATTTAAGCTGTACATGCATCATGGTCAAACCTAGTCGAGTTAGTTATGTTATCCGTATAATGACTCATTAGGATAGCCTTGTCTAAAGTCCACCGGGTTTCCTTGAAACCCAAATGGACACCCCCATGTTTTGTGCACTTATTTGGAGAACTAAATGTTTTCTATGCTAATTATTGGTTTTAAAAGTCGAGTCTGGTGGGGTAGGGGCCTAACACTTTGTTTTGTAGAAAATGAGGCACGAAGTCCACAGATTTGGCATGGTAACCAACATTCATCCAAGGCTGCTGAATTGGTGGAAAGACCTCTACTCCAGTTATCAGACGCTCGTCCGCAAATACTTATGGAATTTGCCTTCTCTTCTAGAAATCCAGCCTCACAACAGAATCATAGAGGCTGCGACACTGTTCTGGGATAGTGACAGGTCTGTGTTCAGCTTCGGGGATTTTGAAATGACTCCTTTGCTCGAAGAAATAGGAGGTTTAGCTGGTATTCCTTGGGAGAATCCGGGTTTGCTTATGCCAGAGAATCACAAGGGTAGGGGTTTCCTTAAGATGATGGTACTAAAGAAGAACCCAGATTTAACCTGCCTGAAAGACTCTTACATCCCATTCGACTATCTGTACAAGAGGTACGGCCATAGCAAGTGATACCGCACCTACTTAGATGAATTCACACATACCTCATTGGGGCATATCCATAGAAGGGTCTTCGTTTTTATGTTCTGCTTTTTAGGAATGATAATGTTCCCTGCGAAGAAGGCTAGGGTCCACACCAGACTGGCCATGGTAACTAAGACTCTGACGGAAGGAATTGGCGGGCAACCGTTCAGTACAGTGCCCATGATCGTCGCTGAGATATATCGAGCCCTGGACAACTGTCAGCAAAAGGTCAATCATTTTGAGAGTTGCAACTTATTACTTCAGCTTTGGATCATGGAGCACCTCCAGAAAGGAGAATACAGACAAAAGATCTTACGGAGAGACTGGGATGATCACATCACCTGCCGCCAGCCAAGGCGTGTAAATTATATACCTAACATGTTTGCTCAACCAGACGACGCTGGAGGATGGGTAGAATTATTTTAGAATCTGAAAGAAGACCAGGTACAATGGATGGTCGAGTGGTTCCCTACGGAAGGATTCATTGTTCGATCCAGAGATGCACCGTTTCTCATACTAATCGGTCTACGAGGAACTTATCCCTATGTTCCCCTCTGAGCCATGAGGTAGGCTGGGACAAAGCAAATCATACCAAGGGTCGACAAAATGAGTCACTTCTGGGCTGACTTCCAGGACGATGATAGCCCTCACATGTGCCAAGCACAGCACTTGTGTCATTGCAAACTTGTTTTGGGGAAAGAATATATTGAGCCGGACAAATATCATGTCAGTTGTATGCCACACTACTCAGGTTGGTTGGAAAATAATTGCAACAGTTTGGGTTAGCCCGGGTTCATTCCAGAACACAGAATTATCGACGAGCACGCTGAAGCACAGGTTAAGCATAATTAACTGCGGAAGAGAATTCGAGAGTGTGAAAGTGAGCACCGGGAAATACAAGAAGCCCATCAGAAGTTGATTGAGGAGTGGAAAGATATGGCTGTCAGCGCCAACAAGTGACTAGGGTATTTGAAGTGGGGTCTAGTAGAGCTGGAAGGAAAGTTCATCAAGAGGATTGAAGACTGACAAAACGTTAAAGGAAATGTAGGCAAACATTTGTCCCGAGCGTATTTACTGCTAGGACTACGCGAGCTGGTGAAGCTGTTCGAGGGTGACAAAGATGCCAAATATGGGGAAGGTCCTTCCGGGACCAAGTAGTTTGGAGTCTTTTATTCTTTATTTCAATGTAATGAGGCCGATGGCCACTAGTGATATTTTACTTTCTGTTATTTAGCGTCGTTTTGGAGTCATCTTTTTTTTAATCAATAAAATGAGGCATTTAGCATTAGAAGTTCCCCAAAACTATTTGTCGCTAGGACTACCTCGGGCACAAAGAGGTAACAAAATTAGGACGCGATTTATATTTTTGCATAATGTGTTTAAATACTGCAACATTTTTCTCATAACCCTCACTAACTTATTACCTTTTGATTTTCTTTTATTTTATTCCTCTCCCCAAAGGTTAGTTCGTGTATTCTGGCACCATAATCATACTCCATAAGATCCAAGGGTCCTCAACCTCCTCCTCCTCCTCCGAGTCCTATCCGAAACAAGAACAAAGGTAGAATGGGAGATTCAAGCGCAAGAAAGGAAGTTGAAAGAACTGAGATTCCTCAGGGTACCTCGGTTGCTAAGGAAACTGCTACCGAACTTGAGCAAAAATTATTGAAGTTCCGGGAAGAACTGGATCAAGTTCGGAACTTGGCGAACCTATCATTCTCTATCACCGCTCCTGATATTAACCTTCCCAGCGCCCAGAATCCCGCACCTCCACAAAACACCCCACAACCACAGATACAGCCCATTCATACTCAACACTGCATCACATGCCCCACTCCAAACAACACTCTGCTACTCATTCCCGAACCACTGAACACCGCAAATGACTATCTCCACAACACTCCTATCTACGTGGATACCATACCCCACTACACTCAACCAATCTCAAATGCACCTAAGTCTGATGACAAAGACTCTCTTATCAGGAACTTAGAAGCAGAACTCAAGAAGTTGACCAGCCGAGTTCAGGGCATGGAAAGGTATCGAGGGGTTGAATTATGAAGACCTCTGCATTCAGCGAGATGTTGAACTTTCGGAGGGGTACAAACCTCCCACGTTCGAAATGTTCGATGGCACAGGAGATCCCAGAGTCCACCTAAGGACATATTGCGATAAGCTAGTCAGAGTCGGAAAGGATGAGAAGATCCATATGAAGCTCTTCATGAGAAGTCTGAAGGGGGATGCTTCATCCTGGTACGTCAGCCAGGACCCCAAGAAATGGAGAATCTTGGTAGGCATGGCATCATATTTCATAGATAGGTTCTGATTTAATACAGAGAATGCACCGGATGTATTCTACATCCAGAATTTGAAGAAGAAACCTACCAAAACATTCCGCGAGTATGCTACTCGTTGGAGGTCAGAGGCTGCAAAGGTCAAGCCGACCTTAGAAGAAGAATAGATGAACAAATTCTTCGTCTGGGCCTAGGATCCACAATATTACGAGAGGTTGATGCTGATCGAGGGTCATAAATTCTCTGATATCATCAAACTGGGAGAAAGAATTGAGGAAGGCATTAATAATGGTATGGTTACTAATGTTGAAGCATTGCATTCCACCAACAAGTCCTTACAATTTGGTGGCACGTCCAAAAAGAAGGATGTGAGTGCCGTGTTGGTCGCACAGGGGGCCAAATCACCACTAAAATACCACACTTACCCATCACCTCCACTTATATATCAGCCTATCCCGAATTACCAAGCACTCGCACCCTCCTATCAAAATCCATCTCCCGTTTACCAATCGTCTCCACCTCTCACATATCAACCCACCTAACCCAGATACTCTCAACCTGCACGTGTCTTCCAAGATTATACTGCTCAACCCTCTCACTACCAATCACCTCCCACCCGCCAAAATTTCCCTAGACCTAGGCCAAATTTTGATCGCAGACCTCTTAGACAATACACAGCCATCGGCAAACCAATTTACTAGCTATACGAGAGACTTAAAGTTGTTGGTTACGTCATCCCTATCCCAGCCATAACTCCAGAAAATCCTTCCCAGTAGGTCAACCTTAACAAGACTTGTGCGTACTACTCCGGTATGAAAGGATACACCCTTGACGAATGACACTCATTTAATGACAAGATTCAAACACTGATCGACAATAAGGTCATCGTAGCAAAGGAGCCTGCTCCTAATGTTCACAACAACCCTCTACCTGACCACAAAGGTGGAGACATTCACATGATCGAGATCGAGGATGATTGGGACCCTAAAGGGTCGATAGGTTTGATTGCTGAGGGTGATGAACCAAAGAGACCGGTGGTCACACATAAGCCAATTGTTGTGCAGAATCAACCCTCCAAGGACGATGAAGTAAACATGTCCATACCTCTCGAATTTGAAGTGCCTTCTTCTGCAAAGGCGCCCGGACCAATTGAGGTTGAATTTGGAGTTCCAAAAGCACCTGCACCCTTTGAAGTTGTTGTATTACCACCAATGGTGCCTATTCCTGTGGCAATGTCCGACATAACACCGTTTCATTCAAATGACGTACCATGGGATTACATGGCCGAAGATAGGAGAAAAGGGAAGACCCAGACAGGAGAAACAATTGCTGCGTAGGGCATGACCAGAACATGGAGGGTTTAAACCCCAGAACACCTAGCTGAGTCCAGTAAGCAAGCCTCTGGGTAGCCTATTGAAACTGGGCCTGATGATCTTTGGAGGAAAATACAAGCTAAGGAATACTCAGTCCTTGAGCAATTGAACAAAACATTTCTATCCTAGCTCTTATGCAGAGCTCTGACGCATACAAAAATTCCTTGATGAAGAAACTGAGCGAAGCTTATGTGCCCAGCAACATAACTGGCGGCGAAATGGCAAATATGGTAGGGCAAGTACTGGAGAGCCACCAAATCACCTTCTACGAAGATAAGCTACCACCGGAAGGATTGAGCCACAACAACGCACTGCACATCACCGTGCAATGAGAGGATTATTTCATCACTAGAGTCTTGATCGATGGAGGATCCAGCCTCAACATCTATCCGTTGATAACTCTCGGAACCTTGGGAAAGAGCCTGCACGAGATCAAAGACGGGGCCATCAATGTCAAAGCCTTTGATGGGTCCCAAATGTCTACTATTAGAGAAATCAGCCTATGCTTGCAAATGGGACCATCATGGTTCTACATCGACTTTCAAGTGCTAGATGTCCCGGCATCCTTCAACTTGCTGCTAAGACGACCATGGATTCATGTCGCTGGAGCTGTAGCATCAATCCTGCATCAGGGAATGAAGTTTGAATGAAATCAGCAAGAGGTGATTATTCATGGCGATGGTAGCAACCCCATATATAGTCTCCAGACCATCCCAATGATTGGAGGCAGAAGGAGAATAGGCGGAGAAACATACCACCACATTGAAAAGGTCAACGCTGTAGACAAGGACAAATAGTGGGATAACAAGATTGAAAGTATCCTGAATTATTGTGCGTACGAACCTGGAAAGGGACTCGGCAAAAACCTCCAGGGGATCACTAAGCACATCAAACTAAAGAAGCATGGCACTACTTTCGGGTTAGGGTACGATTATACTTGGGAAGAATTCCAGAACTGGTCACCACCATGACGTGGCCCCTACTATCCACTGGAGCTTCCGATACCTAGCCTGGCGTAGACTTTCCAACAGACAGATACTATATACGGGTCAGAGGAAGATGATGGCAGCCATGAAGAATCTGTTTCTGGAGGATGATGATATGGACTGTTGTGTTCTTTTCGAGGAGGAAGGGGAGGAAGGCCATTCCATACAAGCTGTGAACCAAGGAGAACGCCTCATAAACTGGTCAATTAGAACCATCATGGCCCGAAAAGCTTCGGGGTAGCAAGGCTAAACAAAAGCACCATGCATCTCATTTTTTTACTAGCTAATTTTATTTCTGCATTGTCTTTAATTTTGAAAAGAGCTTCGATGTTCCAAAGAATTATGAATTTAATCTAAGCTTTTTAGTTTATCATATATGTCGCTCCTATTATTTTCTCTATCATTTACTCTATTTACACAACATTACTATTACATACTTTGATGATGAACCAACGATTGTGACTTGCAATGAAACAAAGCTACAAATGGATATAGACTCAAAAGAGGATGATATACCAGAAGAGGTCATCAGAGAGGTTTAGAATTTTAAGAATAGGCCTAAGTCTAACTTGGACGAAACTGAGGTCGTTAATTTGGGAGATACAGAAAATGTCAAAGAAATGCGCATTAGTGTTCACATATCACTATCAGAAAAGTAAGAATACACGGAGTTTTTAAGGGAATATGAAGACATATTTGCCTGGTCATATGATGACATGACTGGTCTCAGCACTTCTATTGTAGCTCAGAAACTGCCAACAGATCCAACCTGTCCGCCGGTATAGCAGAAGCTCAGGAAATTCAAACCCGACATGAATTTGAAAATCAAAGAAGAGGTTACCAAGCAGGTCCAAGCCAAGGTTCTTAGGGTAGTAGAGTATCCGACATGGTTAGCCAACATCATGCCAGTACCAAAGAAGGATGGGAAAGTTAGAATTTGTGTCGACTACCGGGATCTTAACCGAGCCAGTCCCAAAGACGACTTTCCCTTTCCGAACATACACATTCTTATCGACAACTGTGCCAAGCATGATTTGCAGTCTTTTGTTGATTGTTTTGCCCGGTATCATCAGATATGGATGGATGAGGAAGATCCAGAGAAAATGGCTTTCATTACACCGTGGAGAATGTATTGTTACAAAATGATGCCATTTGGATTGAAGAATGCTGGCGCCACCTATATGAGAGCCATGACTACCATCTTTCACGACATGATACACAGGGAGATTGAGGTATATATGGGCCACGTCATCATCAATCCAAGAAGGCCACTAATCATACGGAAGATCTGAGAAAGTTCTTCAACAAACTGAGGAGGTACAATCTGAAACTGAATCCTACTAAGTGTGCATTTGGGGTTCCTGCTGGAAAATTACTAGGTTTCATCATGAGTCGTCGAGGAATAGAATTGGACCCATAAAAGGTCAAAGACATTCAATAATTTCCACCGCCAAAGAACAAGAAGGATATGACGAGTTTCGTAGGGAGACTCAATTATATCAGTCGATTCATAACTCAGTCCACTGTCATTTGTGAACCCATCTTTAAAATGATGAAGAAAGATGCTGCTACCAAGTGGACTGATGATTGTCAAAAAGCCTTTGACAGAATCAAGGTATACCTATCAACGCTGCCAGTCTTAGTTCCACCTGAGACCGCAAGACCCCTATTGCTTTACCTTGTGGTATTGGATAGAGCATTCGGTTGTGTTCTGGGACAACATGATGAAACATGGAGAATGGAGCAAGCCATCTACTATTTCACCCCGTACGAGGCCTGATATTCTCTATTAGAGCGCACCTGTTATGCTCTAACTTGGGTAGCTCAGAAATCAAGGCATTATTTATGTGCCTACATTAATTATCTCATATCAATGATGGACCCGCTGAAGTATATCTTCCAGAAGCCCATGCCCACCGACAAGCTCGCCAAGTGGAAAATCCTGCTAAGTGAATTCGACATTTTTTATGTAACTCATAAGGCAATCAAAGGCCAAGCTTTAGCAGATCACCTCACCAAGAATCCTATTGGCAAAGAATACGAGCCTCTGAAAATGTATTTTCCTGATGAAGAGCAGTCCTTCGTAGGAGAAGATATTGCAGAATCTTATGACAGTTGGAGGTTGTTTTTCGACAGAGCTGCAAATTTCAAAGGAGTTGGCATAGGAGCAGTCCTAATATCAGAAACCGGCAAGAATTACCCGGTATCCACCAAGCTTAGGTTCCCTTGCACAAATAATATGGCCGAATATGAAGCCTACATCCTAGGGCTCAAGATGGCCATTGACATGAACATTCAAGAGTTGCTAGTGATCGGGGATTTAGAGTTGGTCATACATCAGGTTCCAGAGGAGTGGGCAACCAAAAACTGTAAGATATTCCCATACTTACATCACATACGAGAGTTAAGGAAAAAATTCACAAAGACAGAATTTCAGCACGTCCCCAGGATCCAGAACGAGTTCGCTAACGCATTAGCTACTTTATCATCCATTATCCAGCATCCAGACACGAATTTCATTGATCCCATCCCAGTAAAGATTTATGATCAACCAGCTTATTGTGCTCACGTTGCAGAAGAAGTATAGGAAAAACCGTGGTTCCATGACATCAAGGAGTACTTGACAACAGGGGAATATCCAGAACATGCCAACACCACTCAGAAGCGCACACTTCGGAGATTATCAAACAACTTCTTTCACAGCGGGGGAATCCTGTACAGGAGGACTCCCGACCTTGGTCTACTAAAGTGTGTCGAAGCAAAAGAAGCATCGAGACTATTGGACGAAGTGCACCCAGGGACCTGCGGGCCGCACATGAATGGTTTTGTCTTACCAAAGAAGATACTACGAGCAGGGTATTTTTGGATGACTATGGAAAATGACTGTATCCAGTATGTTCGCAAATGCCATTGCTGTCAGATACATGCAGACATGATAAAGGTGCCTCTAAACGAGCTTACTGCAACAAGCTCACCATGGCCATTCGCCGCATGTGGAATGGATGTTATTTGACCTATCGAGCCCGTTGCATCAAACGGGCATAGGTTCATTCTAGTGGCAGTTGATTATTTCACCAAATGGGTCGATGCAGCGTCATACAGGGCAGTGACTAAGACAGTTGTGGCAGATTTCGTCCGTGACCATATTGTTTGCCGATTCGGGATTCTAGAATCAATCATCACTAATAATGGTTCCAATCTCAACAGCGACTTGATAAAAGCCATATGCGAGTCATTCAAGATCAAACACAAGAATTCTACAATCTACAGGCCTCAGATGAATGGAGCTGTAGATGAAGGCAACAAGAATATCAAAAAGATAATAAGGAAGATGATCGAAAGTCACAAACAATGGAATGAGAAATTATCATTCGCCTTACTGGGATACCGTACCACAGTCCGCACATCGACCGGGCCAACTCCCTACATGCTGGTTTATGGTACAGAGGCAGTCATCGCCGCCGAGGTAGAAATTCCCTCCTAGAGGATCATACAAGAAGCAGAGTTGGATGACGCGGAATAGGTAAAAGGTCGCTACGAGCAGTTAGCCCTTATAGATGGGAAAAGGATGAATGCAGTTTGCCTTGGTCAGTTGTATCCGAACAGAATGCCCAAAGCCTTCAACAAAAGAGTTAAGTCAAGGAAGTTTACACCGGGGAAGCTAGTGTTGAAGAAAATATTCCCACATCAAGATGAAGCCAAGGGTAAATTCTCTCCCAACTGGCAAGGTCCGTACATGGTTCACTGGGTTCTAACCGGAGGAGCCCTCATTCTTGCAGAGATGGACGGAGAAGTCTGGCCGAAGCCAATCAATTCAGACGCAGTAATACGATACTATGTGTAACCACTTATGATTCCCTTTATGATGTAATTTGAACTACGCCAGACCTGATTCGCTTATAAGAGGGGATACGTAGGCAGCCCTATGGGTTCGGTCACAATTTAATAAAAATTTCATTTCCCCCTGCTATTGGAACTGGGGTAGAATTATGAGGAGGACCCTCAAAATTTCGAAGTCAGTTTTCAGCCATTCATCACTAGGAATGCCACCTCAGTAAATTGGGGCAGAATTTTGAGGAGTGTGAGCACGTAATTTTTACCCTAAGCAAATTATTCCAAAAATGTCAAATAAAATAACTGGGACAATTTTAAGAATTTTCTTGCATTCTTTGTGTTAGTTGGTCACATAATAAATCATATTAAAAGTACAAAAATATGCATATGCATTAAGATTTTTAGTTTTTACATTTTTTAGTATTAATGCATTTTGGAAAAAA
>MU675307.1:0-23018 GCA_026770625.1 Nicotiana glauca
TCTAGCGCACGGAGGGGACCTCAGTTGGCGGACAGCAACTGCACTGACATCAGTTGCTTAGCCTTACGTTGCCCTATCAAGGAATCTCAGGAAGGCGCCGCGTAACAGTATACGTGATCGTCAAGTAATAAAGTAGTAAGTAGAGTATCGTTCCAACGAAGACTTGTGATTAACTATTGATTGATTCAAATTCAATTAACTTATCGATCCAAGAGATTTTTTCACAAAATATAATCGTCTCTATTCTATTACCTAAAAATATCAATTAATGAAACAACTAGAATACTCAACCAAACAACTAGAAATTTCGAATAACAATCAGCAGGGGAAAATATTCCAGGGTCACAGGCTAGCTAACAATCGTATTGTGTTCTCGACTTAAAATAACTAATTGATTTATCTGGATTGTTGATTGACGGGGTTGATAATACTCATAAGGATCTTTTGACTCTTTCGACTCCTTATTCAAAGTAACTTAATGCCTATATGTCTATGGAATTAAGATTAACAAGAATGCGTTTATAGTTCCTGTATGTCAACCAAGCAAGGCTATTAGGTATATGTCTATCCTAATTGCGAATTCGTTCCCCGATGTCCAGGTTCAAGAACTTGCTCTATTTAATTCTATATGCAATCTAGAGTTCCCACTTTCGAGTTCAACTATAGATTCGTATATAGTATTTCACTGTTAGCTACTCAGCAAAATAATTGAGAATAGAATAAAATAAACAACCCAATATGATAAAATCAACTTTGTTGAATTAAAACTCTGAACAACAACGTTCATGTTTCACCCATGACCCTAGAACAATAGGTTTTATCCACTCATAGTATTGTTCATCTCAATAATATTCACTATCATTCAAATTGTAAAAACAAAAGGAAGAAAAGAAGAACTTGATGTTGGAATCTCCTCCTTGCCTCTTGCCTCTCTTTTTCTTGTACTAAACTATGAAAACCTTGATATCTAATCCTTGGGCGAGCTTGGCTTTATATAGGTTAAGTGAAATTTCCTCCTGACTTCCAATTTTACCCCTAACAAGTCTTTTCCGGAACTGGGACTAGCGCGAACGCGCTAATGCTCGCGCTAGTCGACTGACATTCTACCTCCCGCATCTGGACTAGCGCGATCGCGCTACTGCTCGCGCTAGTCTGGGCCTTTATTTCCTCGATTTTTTTGTCTAGTCTTCGCGCACACTCAGATCCGAGGGATATTTCTTGCTCCAAATTAGCTCCAATCACAACTTTAAGGTATCACAAAGGCTCCTCATCCTGCAATGTGTAAAATTCACAATTAGAGCCCATTTTTCACCATTTAACCATATTATGACATTGGAATATAATCAAGCGGGAGCATAAACAATCGCCAAATCACCTAGATCAAGCCTATTATCAACACCCCACACTTAATTCATTGCTCGTCCTCGAGCAATCAAACTATACTCTCTAGAGGTTCCACTCAACAATTTCCCCTAACGCCTTACACCCGGAACAATTCACATATGCTACGCCTAGTAGTGAACAATCTCAGCCTCAAAAGTCGACTCTCAAGTGCCAAGCAATATTCACACTTCCTCAAAGTACTCTATACAGAAGTGAAGACTTACTTTTCCTTCACGAATCACATGCCCTCACAATCACAGCAAAGAGAATAAAGTCAATTCATACATTCGAATCTCATGCTCACACATATCAAAGAAAATCTCTCACCCTCACAAAAGAAATCACTTGCATGTAATTGGTACCATAAGCTTTAGGACTTTTTCATGGTTGTAATGTGGGCTAAGGGACGGGTAGGATGTATTTAGGAATAGTGACTAACCCTCCTAAGCACTTTAGCACATCACATGATAACTTAAGCGCAAATTCTTCAATCCCAACTTCAACTTTACAAATAAAATCACTCCCAAAAGTTTTCCCCCTTCCTTTAAGCATTATCTTAATGTATACTCCACTAGCAAAAATAAGATATTTATTCAACTACATTTTTTTTCTTTTTTTTTTAATTTCCACTAGTGGCATATTCTTTTACAAAAACAAGTGCACATTTCTTTACTTCATTGGTTCCACTCCAAATCCACCCCACTCTTAGTCCCTTCTTACTTCTTTTAGCGCTCATTTTGCAATTAAAGTGCTTTAAGAGGAAAAAGAGATCAAAATAATGTCAATTAAAAATAAAGAGGGTATAGGCTTGTAATGTGAGTTCCAAATAAAAGTCTATAGGCTCAAAAGGTTTAACTAGGGATAAATTTTATTTGAGATAAGAAATTAAGCTCAAAAATATCAAAGAAAGCCTAAAATCATTTTTCAAATCGAGCATCACCTAAAATTTTGCTTAGACTCACATACCGAGCAAGTTCTAGACACAATTAAAATACTTGAACTACACAAAAATCTCACCACACATGGCGTATGACTCACTCCAGATTAACTCATTGAGACACTCTATTATGAGCATTCAAGTCAGTGACAAACATACAAATTAAGGCACTTTAGTGAAATTCAACCAATAAGACTAAGCGTTACACTCTAGTGTCTGTTATGTTCAGGTATGTAAACGCCATAGGTTCTCTTTTGATTCTCTAGCTCGTAGCCCATTAAACCTAATCTATAAATCAAAAAGAAAATAAAATAACTAAAAAAAACTACCTATACCCGGTTCATGCTTAAACTCTTAGAAAAGAACCGTGGCCTAACAAAAAACCAAGGGGGAGTTACTACACTACCTAAAAAAAGTTTAAAAAAATCTTTTTGGTATTTTCTAGACTAACTTCCCTAAAGAAAATTGTCCAAAGGATCCGTCATCAGGAAGAGTCTTCATATTTTCCATTTTTTTTATCGGCTTAGTCCCTCAAGAACCCCGCCGAAAGAGATCCGTCGTCGGGAAAGCCACTTACCTATTTTAAACTAGTGAACTCTTACTAAATTACTAAAACTGTCAAAGCCAAATAAAATAAGACTAAACAAGCATACATACGATTGATACAACTACATATATAATAAGACTAAACAAGCATACATACGATTGATACAACTACATATATACAATGAAGTATCTCCCACCCCACACTTAAAATGAAGACATGTCCCCATGGCTTAAGAATTGAAGTAATAGTGAGGTAAAGGAACTTCCCTGAAGGCTCACTCCTGGTCGGAGACAATGTCGGGGTTCACATGGAACGCACGACCCAAAGCTCTCAGCCAGCCCAAAAATTTCTTCTCAGACTTCGTCTGCTGGGCAGCCACTGCGTCTACATAAATTCCCAACTCAGTCACGGAGGAGCGTAACCCAGCCACCTCCTGCTCCAACGCGGTAAAACGGGACACTTTGGCAGTTCCTGAAGATGATGCTGCTCCGGACGTTGCTACAACTGCTACACTGGGCTCATGGGCCTGTGTTTCGCCCTCCACATTCACCTGATCGGCCACCCCTTCTTCCGAGTCATCAGAGCCACTCTCATCCGCTCCACCTGATGTCGCTGGCTCCTTCCCCGTGGTGACCTTGTCGGGTCGGACTTTGTGGCCATTTTGTACTAGCCCATCCACACGGAGATTTTCAGGCACCCGAGCTTGCCTGCAAAGCTGAGTCACTAAAGAGGGGAAAAAGAACCCATACCTTCTCACTGGGCAGCGAACGAACATTTCATCGTTCATCACTTTGGCTATATCGAAGTTAAGACCCCTGATGAAACACCAAATCAAAGCAGCTCGGGGTCCATTTACCTCCATAGTATTTTTGGACGGAATAAGACAGTTGTTAATCACATACAACCAGCTCTTCGCCTCAGGGGATAATGCTGAGGAGTGAAACTTCTCACTGTATTGAATCCATTGCACCTCTTTTCCGGGTACGCAAATCGCATCAAAGAATTGCTCCCACTTAGCTCCTTTGGGTTCCGGCCTTACTCATAGAAGTCATCATGCTCAGGCACAGGAGGGGCCAAATGGTATGCTATCCGTAACGTCTTAATAGAGGCATTTACCGCCTTGTGGCGCACTGTGACCACACTATTGTCATGCTCAGGAAGATTAGCGTAAAACTCCTGCACAACCATTGCATTGGCCTCCCCTGGCTCATTAATGAAGGTCTGCAGCCCCCGCCTTAGCAACTCCGTGTACATGTGAGGACATTTCTGTTGGATTGAACTCATATCAATTCCCCTCTCCGGAATCGGCTGTTTAGTTGCCTTCTCCGTAAAGCGGCCTTGAGCAGAGGCTGGGAAAAATTTGTTACTGTCAAAAGGGCGTGTAGGGGCTGCCCCTTGTGTCCTGGGTGTGTCGGCTTGGCTGCTTGAGGATGGACCTGTGGTGCGGCATTTTCGCGATGGTGCCATGATACCTGAAAAACGGGAATACATTAGCAAGGTTGAATACAAAAATGTGACACACTGTGGTTACTCAGATTGCACCCGCGTGAGTGGTCACAACTACATATTAAAGTTCATTGAGGCCTTTCCACAAACACCTTGTGGGCATTAGGCATTCACAACCCTTCTTAAGCGTTTTATAACATAAATCCACCACAGAATCTCACCAAGATCACAAATCAAGTATCCCCCACCCCCACACTTACCATCCGCCAACACCACAACATATTTTACCAATTCCTCCACATAAAAATCAAAGAACAACTACTACAACAACGCATTAGAATACAACAAAAATCTGAAAAATAAAGAGAGAAAAAGAGAAGAAAGTGAAACTAGGGCTCATACCTGTAGTGTAGATGGTGGTGAGTAGAGAAGGGGGTGGAGAAGAACGTAGGTGAGCCTGGTGGGGAAGGGAATCGTGAGACTAGGGGGAAGGGAATAGTGAGAATTTGAGATGTTGGGAGTGTTTTTGTAAGAGGGGTGTGTGAGTTTGGGGGTTTATGCGATGGGGAAATAGAAGAGGGGAGGGGATTAAGTTAGACTAAATAAAAAAATAAAATAAAAAAAACTTTAAAACGACCCAACCCAGTGATTTCTTGGGCGGTACTAGCTCGAGCACTAGCACGATCGCGCTAGTCCAGACAGAATGATGCACTTTTAGCGCGACTACTAGCGCGAACACTAGCTCGATCGCGCTAGTAGCGCGAGCTCTAGCGCGTTCACGCTAATTTTGTACAGCTTAGGCATTCTACCCAATTAGCGCGACCTCTAGCGCGAGCTGTAGCACGATCGCGCTACTGGGCAACATGTTATTTCACATTTTTCACCTGTGTTCACCATGGTCGATGGTCTTTTCGCCTGCCCTTTGTCACCTGCATTGGTTAGCACGCTGTAAAACTCAAAAATAATACTAAAACTATCATTGGGTTGCCTCCCAACCAGCGCCTTAGTTATTGTCATGGCACGACGGTTATAACAATTCAATGGGTTGCCTCCCATCCAGCACCTGATTTAACGTCGCGGCACGACTCTACTTGTTTTCAAGCATCCAACAAGTCCATCGAGGTCTTTTAACGTGCAATGTCACCACCCCAATAATGTTTTATCCGCTGGACATTTACCAAGAAGGTACCATTTGAGCTCATATCCCGCAACTCCACAGCTCCATGAGGCTTCACGCTTACCACAACGAAAGGGCCTGACCAACGAGATTTAAGCTTTCCAGGAAAGAGCTTCAACCTCAAATTGAATAATAGAACTTCTTGCCCCGACTCAAACTCTCGATGTTGGATGCATTTTTCATGCCACCTCTTAGTCTTCTCTTTATACAATTTGGCATTTTCATAGGCGTGCAATCGAAACTCATCAAGCTCGTCGAGTTGTAGCAACCTCTTCTCTTCAGCTAACTTGATATCCATATTCAGCTTCTTAATTGCGCAATAAGCCTTGTGTTCAAGCTCGACGGGCAGGTGACATGCCTTCCCATAAACTAATTTATACGGAGAAGTACCTTGGGGGTTTTGTATGCAGTTCAATATGCCCATAATGCGTCGTCGAGCTTTCCACCCCAGTCTTTTCTATTTCCACTCAATATTTTCTCCAGAATCTGCTTCACCTCTTTGTTTGACACTTCCACTTGGCCACTCGTTTGGGGATGATAGGTCATGGAAACCTTGTGCTTGACACCATATTTTCCAAGGATATTATTCAGTAATTTGTTGCAAAAATGCGTTCCTCAGTCACTTATCAACACTCGTGGAGTTCCAAAGCGTGTGAAGATATGCTTCTTTACAAAACTCACCACTGCCTTTGCATCATTAGTGGGAAGAGCAATGGCCTCCACCCACTTAGACACACAATTGACTGCCACCAAGATGTACCTGTGACCATTAGAGTATGGGAATGGTCCTATAAAGTCGATCCCCCAAACATCGAAAATCTCTACTGCCAGAATATTTTGCAAAGGCATCTCATGCCTCTTGGTGATTGTTCCGGTTCTTTGGCATCTATCACACATTTTAACAAAGGCATGTGCATCCTTAAACATTTTAGGCCAATAAAAAACTGATTGTAGAACTTTCTGGGCGGTCCTATCTCCCCCGTGATGTCCTCTGTATGGTGACGCATGACAGTCATGCAATATTGCATTCATCTCTTCCTCCGGAACACATCTTCACACCAACTGATATGCACATAGCCAGTATAAGAATGGCTCATCCCATATGTAGAGCCTCACATCATGTTGGAACCTTCTTCTATTATCGGGTGTCAATTTCGGTGGTGTCACTCCACTTGCAATGAAATTCACATAATCTGCATACCACGGGGCTTCACTTGAGATGATTGCCAATAACTGCTCAGCAGGGAATGTTCTTTGATTGACCCACCTTTAGCTACATGGCTCCTATTTTCTAATCTGGACAAGTGATCAGCCACTTGGTTCTCTATTTCCTTTCGACTGGGCTGGATTTAGAGTTTTGCTCGCATAGTAGATGGAGTGAAAGATTTTATTTCTCCTTTGCCCCAGAACAGCCCCAATAGCTATGTCACTCGCATCGCACATCAACTCAAATGACTGTCCCCAATCAGGAGCAATGATAATTGGAGCAGTCACCAGCCTCCCCTTCAGCTCCTCAAATGCTTTCATACAGGCATCATCGAACTTGAAGGAGACATATTTCTCAAGCAACCTTCACAAGGGAGAGGAAATTTCGAAAAGTCTTTAATGAAGCATCGATAAAAACCTGCATGGCCCAAGAAACTGCGGATGCCTTTGACGGACGTTGGTGGGGGCAATTTTTCAATTGCTTCCAGCTTTGCTTTATCCATCTGCAAACTATTTTTAGACACCTTGTGCCCCAAAACTACACCTGCACGTACCATGAAGTGTCACTTTTCCCAGTTTAGCACCAGGTTCGTCTCTTCACATCTAGCAAGTACTTTACCCAAATTCATTAAATAGTTATCAAAAGAGCACCCAAACACGGAAAAATCATCCATGAACACTTCTACAAATCTTTCAACCATATCAATAAAAATAGACATTATACACCTTTGAAAAGTAGAAGGTGCATTACAGAGACCAAAGGGAATTCTCTTGAACGCATACGTGCCATACAGACACGTAAATGTGATTTTCTCTTGGTCCTCTGGGGCTATAGCAATCTGGTTATACCCGAAGTAACCATATAGGAAACAATAGTATTCCTGACCAGCTAATCTATTAAGCATTTGGTCAATAAAGGGGAGATGGAAGTGGTCCTTTCGGGTGGCATTATTTAATTTTCTGTAATCTATACAAATCCTCCACCCAATGACAGTTCTTGTGGGAATCAAATCATTATTTTCATTAACAACCACAGTCATCCCCCCTTCTTGGGTACACATTGAACGGGGCTTACCCATTTGCTATATGAGATTGGAAATACAATACCTGCATAAAGCCACTTAGTCACTTCTTTTCTTACCACTTCTTTCATGATTGGATTTAGTCGGTGTTGTTGCTCTACACTTGGCTTGTGTCCGTGCTCCAGGAGGATTTTATGCATGCAAAAAGCTGGACTAATGCCTTTAATGTCAGACATTGTCCACCCAAGTGCTCACTTGTGCTCACGTAGCACTCTCAACAACTTCTCTTCCTGCAATTTAGACAATTCAGAAGAAACAATAACAAGTAAAGTGTCAGAGTCACCCAAATAAGCATATTGAAGATGAGGTGGTAGAGGTTTAAGCTCCGATTTTGGAGCCTTCTCAATTGACGGTTTTGGAGGCGGCCTATCTGGCCCGTTCAAGGGCTCAAAAGGGTGTATCCCCTGCATGTAAGCACAAGATGTATCTAGAATGTGCATCATCTCTTCAACCTCATCATCAACTCCCCAGATATCGAACAACATGAGTGCTTGCTCTAGAGAATCGTCTAGATATACACTCGTGTCAAGAATCTATTCATCCGCCTCAACAACAGATATCATGGAGAGCTCTTTATAGTGGCTGGGAAGTTGGATTGCTTTGTAGAACATTAAAGACTGCTTTCTCGTCATCCACCCTCAAAATCATTTTTCCCTCTCTCACTTCGATAATGGCATCACCAGTAGCCAAGAGATTTCGACCCAATATGATTGGGACCAGTTCGTCAGCCTCATAATCTAGGATAATGAAGTCAGCCGGGAAGATAAATTTCCCAATTTGCAGTAACACATCTTCAATTACTCCCTCATGGTGTGCTATTGACCTATCAGCCAATTGTAACATCACAGTAGTTGACCTTGGAGCTCCCAAGCCTAACTGCTTGAACAATGATAAGGGCATCAGATTTATGCTTGCCCCCAAATCGCAAAGAGCACGACCCACATCAATATTACCAATGCGCACAGGAATGGTAAAGCTGCCAGGATCCTTAAGCTTTTGAGGAAGCTTGTTCTGGACCCTTGAAGTGCACTCCTCAGTAAGTGCAACTATCTCAAATTCAGTTAATCTTCTCTTGTGAGCCACTATATCTTTTATGTACTTAGTATACTTTGAAATTTCACACAGTACATCAACGAGTGGAATATTTAATTGAACCTGGCTCAACATGGAGAGAAATTTGCTGAACATGCGATCATCATTTTTCTTCTGCAATCTTTGAGGAAAAGGTGGTGGGGGCCTTGGAGCCTCCTCTGGCTCTGGAATTGCAGCAGCATTCTTTAGTTCGTGCGTCTCCTTAGGAATTAACTCCCCCTAGGGTATGGGCTTGTCTTTCCTTTTCTTTGGCGCTTCCTCTAGCTCCCTCCCATTTCTGAGTGTAACTGCATTCACTTGAGGGTTCTTTTTTGTATCACTGGGGAGAGCGCCTGCAGGTCTAGTATTTTGGTTCGTTGCTAACTGCCCCATTTGCCTTTCAAGATTTTTGAAATCGGTCCTGAGCTGCTGATTGTCAATCAACAACTTCTTTAGCAAATTATTTATACTCTCTTCGATTTGTTGGGGTGGCTTCTGAGGCTGATTGAAACTCCCTTGGGGTGTATACTGATTCTAATTCGGTTGATTTCCACCCCATGAGAAGTTGGGGTGATTTTTCCAATTTTGATTGTAAGAATTTCCGTATTGTGCATGCTGATTTGGTGGACCTCTGTTCTTCTGCCCCACATAGTATATGGATTATGGATTCGTGGGTCACATGTCACTCATATGATTGTCCCCACATAATTCGCAGCAAATAGACATTTGTTGTATATGTTGCATTGGTTGTGGTTGCTGCATTGTTATCCTGGTCATCTGATTGGCCAATTTTGTAATATCGACTCTCATGGCTGATAAGTCCTTGAGTTCAAGTAAACCAATTGATTTTTGCTTAATTGCCTTTCGTGATTGACCATCACCTTGCCAGTTATGATCATTAGCAGTGAAGTTATTTAGCAGAAGTTGGATTTTACTGTACGGTCTAGCCATGCAACTAGCCCCACAAGCTGAATTGAGATTCATCTTTGATGCATCATCTAACCCGTCCACGAAAGTGTGACCCAATACCTCGTCAGTTTGACAATGATGTGGAAAGTCTCTGAGTAGTTTCTTGTATCTTTCCCATGCTTGACGAAGTATTTCGCCATCCCGTTGTTCGAACCCAAGAATCTGACTCCTCAATGACTTTGTTTTCTTAGTGGGGAAAAACTTGATTAAGAATTTCCTTGCTAGATCATCCCAAGTGAGTATTGAGTTTACGGTCTCCTTCTACAACCATTTCTTAGCTTCCCCGAGCAGTGAATAGGGAAAAAGTGTCAACCTGACATAGTCCTTGGAAATGTTCGGATAATTGTAGGTATCCGTAATTTCCAAGAAATTCTGAATGTGCCTCTGCGGGTCTTCATGAGACAGACCCATATATTGCCATGTGGACTAGATCAGTTGCACCATGTATTGTTTGAGTTCAAAGTGCCCTGTGATATCAGGCTTCACAATAGCTTGTGCCATATTAGCAAGACTGGGCCTTGCGGCTTCAATCACAGCGCGCTCCTCATTCCCTGCCATCTCTATTGGCTGTGGTTGAACTACTATGTCCAACTTTCTTTCAATTCTGGTTCTTGCATCTATTTCCCTCCTCACTCTATGAAGTATTCGTTCAATTTCAGGATCAAGGGGAAGTAGATTGTTTGCGCTTCGGCTCCTCTGCATTCAAAAGAAAAGCATGTGTTAACACAAACTAGGTAAACTGAAAATTAAAGCTTGAACAAATAATTAATAAAAGCTTAACTCAGTCAAGTAGCTAATTTTTAAGTCCCCGGCAACGGCGCCAAAAACTTGTTGCGATCAAAACACTTACGCAAGTACACGTGATCGTCAAGTAATAAAGTAATGAGTAGAGTATCGTTTCCACGAAGACTTGTGATTAACTATTGACTGATTCAAACTCAATTAACTTATCGATCCAACAGATTTTTCCACAAAATATAATCGTCTATAATCTACTACCTAAAAATATCAATTAATGAAACTAGAATACTCAACCAAATAACTAGCAATTTCGAATAACAATCAATAGGGGAAAATATTCCAGGGTAAGAGGCTAGCTAACAATCGTGTTGCGTTCTCGGCTTAAAATAACTAATTGATTTATCTGGATTGTTGATTGACAGGGTTGATAGTACTCATAAGGATCTTTCGACTCCTTACTCGCTTATTCAAATGAACTTAATGCCTATATGTCTATGGATTAAGATTAACAAGAATGCGTTTATAGTTCCTGTATTTCAACCAAGCAAGGCTATTAGGTATATGTCTATCCTAATTGCGAATCCGTTCCCCGATGCCCAGGTTTAAGAACTTGCTCTATTTAATTCTATGTGCAATCTAGAGTTTTCACTTTCGAGTTCAACTATAGATTCGTATATAGTATTTCACTGTTAGCTACTTAGCAAAATAATTGAGAACAGAATTAAATAAACAACCCAATATGATAAAATCAACTTTGTTGAATTAAAACTCTAAACAACAACGTTCATGTTTCACCCATGACCCTAGAACAATACGTTTTAGCCACTCATAGTATTGTTCATCTCAATAATATTCAATATCATTCAAATTGTAAAAACAAAAGGAAGAAAAGAAGAACTTGATGTTGGAATCTCCTCCTTGCCTCTTGCCTCTCTTTTTTTGTACTAAACTATGAAAACCTTGATATCTAATCCTTGGGTGAGCTTGACTTTATATAGGTTAAGTGAAATTTCCTCCAGACTTCCAATTTTACACCCTAACAAGTCTTTTCCGGAAGCGGGACTAGCGCGAATGCGCTAATGCTCGCGCTAGTCGACTGACATTCTGCCTCCCGCATCTGGACTAGCGCGATCGCGCTACCTCTCGCGCTAGTCCGGGCCTTTATTTCCTCGATTTTTTTGTCTAGTCTTCGCGCACACTCAGCTCCGAGGGATATTTGTTGCTCCAAATTAGCTCCAATCACAACTTTAAGGCATCACATAAGCCACTCATTCTGCAATGTGTAAAATTCACAATTAGAGCCCATTTTTCACCATTTAACCATATTATGACATTGGAATATAATCAAACGGGAGCATAAACAATCGCCAAATCACCTAAATCTAGCCTATTATCAACCACATCCTTTGGTGTTGAAGAAGTCAGTAGCACCATAAGTGGAGAGGAGAAATAGGTATCTAATACGTGGTTAATAAAAATTACTCCATTCATAAATACGTATACTCTTAACTTAGCGTGTAATAATTATTCTTTTATATGGTGATGATTTGTCTAGTGAATACCTGATTGAATACTTTGAATCCATGCCTCTCCAGCTTAACTTCCAATGTGGGATCATCCGCAAGTTGCAGCAAAACATCAGCCATGTCCTTAGCGTTTCTCGTAGCGTTTATGCTCATATCAATAACGTGCTCCAAGAACTTGTCGAATTTCTTGCTCACAACTTTCATTATCCTCTTAACATAAACCTTGCAAGTCCATGAAATCAATCCAGGGGATTGAATCTTCAATATTGAGGACACATTTAACCAGAACATCTTCGACAACGCCGTCTTAATATCGACTCGTCCAAGTACTTCTTCCCCAGTACCATCCTGCTAATAACATTTAAACTCAGTGTTGTCAAATAATCTTTTAGCAAAATCGGCTTCCCTGATAGTTTGTTCAAATTATGGAGCAGAATGTGTTAGAAAATAATGAACAAAAAATGGCTTTGAGGCGTGAAAATCGACTGTCCTTAAAGAGTTATCGCTTGTATACTAATTTAGGAAAATACAAAACGATTCTCCTCAGAATACAATAAAGCCTGAAATAATATTTGTGATTTTTCTATATTACTTCGTTAGAAATTCTTGTATATTTATAGGCAACCAACATACCTTTATATCTTGTTTCACGAGAAATTTTACTATGTAAGTCACATAACCAACATTACTTATGTGAGTCTAGTTTATTTCTTGACAAGTGGACTTATGTTCCTACTTACTTATTTTTAAAGCATAAGCTAAAAAAGACAATATTTAGGTCTACTCTTTTTCCTAATTGGAGGCTTAACTAATGGACAATAAAAGGAAAAGAAGAAAGTAAAAGATCTATTTCACTACTCCTATTATATTATTATAAAGAAAATAAAAGTAAACTACGGTAAAAAAAAAATTGCATTATGATCTATGTACTCTTCAAAGCAAAAAATAAGTTGACAAAAGCAATTACATTAAAATGCCTTTTGTTGTATTTTATGATAACCCAATCACTTAGTACAAGAAAAAATAACCATGACAAACTGGAAAAAGAAAATGAGTTTCAAAAAGACAAGGAAGAAGAAGCTAACGACGACAATCACATACAACCTATACATAATGAACAATGTTGTATCTGAAATGCTTTGCAAATATAAAATATAACAATGTAAACAAGCTATAGTAAACTATGTTGCTCTGAATACAATTAACATACACCATAACAATACTACTACATAGGATATACACAATTGCATCACCAAACACAAATTATAAATCAAATATATTTTGACTCTTCAAATTATTCATACTATAAATATTGTTCAAGTGATCTCTCTGACACTATCAATTCAGTTCATCCATAAATCAATATAATCCATAACTAAAATAAATGCGTACAATCTTGTCCGTCTCAATACTAGTAATTCCAACTCAATTACTAATTCGATTTCTACACTCAATTCGCTTGGCCACTAAAATCAACATTTTTTCCAGTGTTGTTTGAACTTTGGTTCTCAATGCCGCCTCCAAATTGGTTAGTTGAAGCCTGAGTCAACAGTTGTGTGAAGCTAGTATTTTGATCTCCATATAACTGCATCATTGAATTAAAAGGAGTAAAGCAAAAAATCAAATCAAGACCGATAAGTAAATTAAAATATAAATACTAGTAATAAATTGAAAATTATAACTTGATAGTTTAGAGATTGAACTTCAAAATTTAACCCCAAAGATTGTTGCTCACGTTGTTCTGTTGCTCTAGCTTTTAATGTCTTTTGTGGTGATCGCCTCTTCTTTTGCTCAGTTCTTGGTTTTAATCTTCCGTATCTATTTCGATTACCCTTTTTCTTAATTGGATCCAAAACTTGATCATTGAATCCCAAAGAAGGGCCAACAGATGTATTAGATTTGGAACAACTCCTATGGGTACCTTCTGCATATAATTCACTTTGGAGTTTAGTGATCTCAACCCTTGCTTGATACAAATATATTCTAGCAATTTCTTCAGACTCGGCATGATTTGCAGCTAAAGTCATAACTGCAAATGATTCTTTCATTAACCAGTTTAAGCGAATAGCCATAGATGAAGTTGATGTTTTCTTTTTATTGCTGCACTCCTCCAAACCATTCCCTTGTTTAGCATTTTTTGTCCATCTTTTTAAAATATATTGTGCAGGGATATCAGAAAAATCCAAGTCAATAAACAGAACTTTTAGTACATGGCAATATAACCAACCCAAAGATTCAAACATAAGACAACTGCAACTTATAGAATTGTCCATAGAATTGAATTGCACTGTCTCAATTTGTCCGCCTTCTCCCTTGGGGATTGTGTATGTGTGACAGGTGCCATTAGTTTCAGTATTGATCACCTTTTTGGACATCCCCTGCAAAAGTTCATGTTGAAATCTTATAAATATAGTTCTAGTGTATAAAATTGTAGCATGCTTGAATAACCTACAATCATCTATTGCAAGTTTAGGTGTTCCTCGACATTTATAATCTTCTGTCGCCTCAATGTCACGCATTTCAACTGCCCGTTGCTCATAATATTTAACAAATTCAGTTAAACTCATAGTCTTGCAAGCCATTTCTGTGAAGACTATATTAGTGCTCTCACTCCTCTGAGTTGATTTAATATCCGCAGAGAAAATAGATCGACTAAATGCAGGACACCACTTTTCCCTCAAGTCATATAACCTTTGGAACCAACTATTACTACCACAATCCCATTCTTCAATCTTTTTTTGCCACACCAACTTAAACTCTAATTCCGACTTGCACCTCTATAAGAGTTTATCAAAATATTTTTCTCTAAATCCCGGTTTTCAATAAAGTTGAGGTATATTCTTTTGGGCATTCCTATCAATATGCCATTCAAATAAACGATGACAAGTATCAGGAAAAACTTCCTTAATAGCAGCCGCTATTGCAAGAGCTTGATCGGTAAATATAGTTTTGGTTGATATGCCTCCCATTGCCTTAAAAAAAGCACGAAATAGCCAAACAAATAACTAGTTGTTTCATCACTTAAGAATGCACATCCAAAAAAAATATTTTTTCAATGATTATTTACACCCACAAATGGAGCATAAATCATATCATATTTATTTGTACGATATGTAGTATCAACAATTATCACATCTCCAAAACACTCATAATGCAATTTAGATATACTATCTCTCTAGAAAAAGTTGCACATCCTTCCATCTTTATCAACTTGAAAAGAGTAAAAAAAGTTTGAATCCTCTGATTGCATATGCATAAAATGATCCACAAGAGTTTGAGCATCTCCACTGTTAATCATACTTCTTTTACGTGCTTCTATGAAGTTATGAGCATCTTGTTCAATAAATCTAGCATTTTCAATACCACCTGCTTCATTTTGAAGGTAACAAACAGCTTTTTTGGTGCGAATACAAGCATCTACCATAGACTGAGAATGTCTTTAGTAGCAGTCGTAAGATTTCGGACAGACAATATAAAATGTCTCAAATTTTCCTCGATCATCGGGTGGTTATGCTCATCAGAAAATTCGAAAACTTCCCATTTCTCATTTGAAATCTTAAATTTTATTCGAGCCATACAACCACATCTATATTGTAACATTTGACGTTTTCTTTCTAGATAATTAGAATACAAAGGAGATTTTCCTTCACAAGAATAAAGAAATAAACATCTTGTTAATTCTTTGTTTCTATTTTAAGTTTTTGCTCCCTTTCGAATGTCAAAACCTTTTGCTAAAGCATAGGAACTGTATGCTATGCATGATTCATCTTCAGAACCAAATTTCATCCCAATCTTAATAGCAAAGTCATTGTTGATGTTAGATACATTATGGACGAATGTGGAATAATCTTGATCATTAGCATTATAATCTACAATAATATAATCTAAATTAGAGGTACAATATTTACACATAAATAATAATAAAACTAAATTACGTTTTCCATTAAAAAAGTGAGCACTTGAAACCAATAGTCTTTAAAGTTCATGTTGCTTACCTTCACCTTCAAAATTAATATCTTCAGCAGAGTGATCCTCCATATTGTTGAGCATGAAGTGTATGCTTTCCTTTTCACCGTGGAAAGGATGCTAAGAAATAAGATTTTCAATATAAATTTTTTTTTGTCAAAAAGCAAACCTAAATCTTATATACATAGTATAGTATAGGGACCAGAGTATCTGTTAGTGGAAAAATTGGATTCTTCAATATATACATCACCTAAAGGAAAAGAAATTGCAGTGAAGTCATCAATAAATACACTACATATATCATAATGTAATTTTTTTCACCGTAGTTTACTTCACTACATAGATCATAATGCAATTTTTTTCACCATAGTTTAATTTTTTTTCTTTAATATAATAATATAATTGAAATAATGAAATAAATCCTTTACTTTCTTCTTTTCCTTTTATTTTCCATTAGTTAAGCCTCTAATTAGGAAAAAGAGTAGACCTAAATATTTCGTTTTTAGCTTATGCTCTAAAATAAGTAAGTAGGAACATGAGTCCACTTGTCAAGAAATAAACTAGACTCACATAAGTAATGTTGGTTATGTGACTCATATAATAAAATTTCTCTTGTTTGACAAACAAACATATTCGTTGGACCCTTTCATAACAAACATCATTATTTATTCGAATTTTGAATTTAAAATTTAAATAAATTTAATTTTTCTGTCACAAAATAAAATAATTAATTTTAGCATCCGACCTGGCCCGCGCCCCAAGTCCAAGTCTTTGATTATAATATATAAATATATAGTGTACTTAGTTGCACACACTTAAAACTATGTGTCATAAATCAAAGACATAAAAGGGACAAGTGCTTAAAAGGCTTCAAAATTGCCTTCTCTCTTCCGATATGGGATCAACCCACTTCCCAACTGGAATAATAAATTATCTTACAATCCCCCACTAGTTTGTTAATTCTCTCCATAACACTTGTGAATAATAGAAAGTATCTTATATAGATTTGAACTTTCCTTTAGTGTAAAGACTTTAAAGATTTGACGAAGTTATTGGTATCTTAAGATTTAAACCACAACTCTTTATGCCAAAATCGAAAGTACCATACACACAGCATTATCTAGTAGCTTAGAAAATCCAGTATTCGCTTTAGCACGTTTACGACCATGTGCTCATCCTGAATTCATGAATATTTACAAGATCAACCCTTTAAATCTTGCTAGAAGCGGCATCACTTCAATATTCATATAGGTGAAATTAGTTACTATGTCCCTGTTACTCCAGACATTAATAATCCATTAAGATTAATCAACCTCTTCATGTAACAGTATGCACTTTAGAATTTGTCTTTATGCCCCTGTTATAACAAGCGTTTAACATCTCCTTAACTCCTCACATAAAAGTAAGTAGTATAATAGAATTAGGGCTCCTAAAGAGGAGATTAGTGCTTAATCAATACAAGTAATTTGTTATTACCCATTGAACTTATATTTGTATACTAACTCAAAGTGGGGTTCCCATTCCTTGCATTTAATTTAAGGGTCTCAGCCCCACCCATTTACAAGTTTGTTGTAATACATCTCTACCCAGTGGCTTCGTAAGTGCATCAACCAATTTCTTATTTGATCTCACATATATTATAGCTATAGCTCCATTTGTAATTAATTCTCTTATATAAGCATTTGTCAAGCTTATATGTCTCGATTTCCCATTGTATATTTTATTGTAGCAACACAAATTGTAGTCTCACTATCACAAAATATGAAAATAGCTGGCATAGGTTGTTGCCACAACTTTATATCAAGTAACATATTCCTCAATCAAATTCTGCTTCTTTTCCAGCAGCTGCTAATGCAATGAATTCATATTCCATAGTAGAATGGGAAATACATGTTTATTTCTTGGATGACCAACTAATGGCTCCACCACCTAGAGTTAATATCCATCCGGATGTGGATTTATTATCATTAACACTTGTAATTCAACTTGTATAAGAATATACTTCTAATACATTAGGGAAACCATTATTAGCAAATGCCCAAGTGCTTTGTATATTTTAAATATCCAACTACTCTACTTATTACTTTCTAATGATCATTACCTGGGTTACTGGTAAACCTTGAAAGTTTACAAACAGCAAATGCTATGTCGGGCCTAGTGCAATGCATTGCATACATCATACTACCTATTGCACTTGCATACTCCAACTGTGCTACTGCTCTTCCAGTATTAGCAGATAGCTTAACACTAGAATCATAAGGAATATTATACTCCTTTATTCCCAAATGACTGAATTTAGTAAGGATTTTATCAATATAATGTGCTTGTGACAAAGTCATTCGCTTGTTATCTCTTTTGACCTTGATCCCAAAATAGTATCAACTTAATTTAAATCTTTCATTTTAAAAACTGAAGCTAGATACTTCTTGGTCTCAGTATTCCTCGTAGATTCATCCAAAAATCAGCATGTCATCGACATATAAACAAATTATTACTCTATATTCTTTTGTAAACTTAGAGTAAATGCACTTGTCTGCACAATTATGTACGAACCCGTTTGATAGTATTACACTATCTGTGACGACCCAAAGGGTCATCACCTATTTTTAATTAATTTTGTAATTCCAAGGTATTAAAAACCTAATTTAGAGTTGCATCGATTTGCATGTACAGTCTGACGTGTAGCCGTAAAGCTTAAACGTGAAATTCTGTGAAAAATGCTAAGTTTTGATGTTAAAATGAATAAATTTAACTTTGGTCAATATTTTGGGTAAACGGACCCGGATTTATAATTTGACGGTACCGTAGGGTCCATAGTAAAATATGGGACACGGGCGTATGCCCGAAATCGAATTCCGAGGTCCCAAACCCAAGAAATAAATTATTTTATGAAATTGCTTATAAGCTTTTGAAATGAAATTTGATTAGAACCTAATGGTATCGGGCCCATATTTTAGTTTTGGCGCCCGGTACAGGTCCTATATATAATTTAAGATGTTTCTGTGAAGTTTGGTGAAAAACTGATGTTGTTTATGTTATTCGGACTTTAAATGGAAAAATTAATATTTTAAGAAGTTTGAAAGAAATCTTGGATTTTGAGGTTTAATTCGATGTTTATGATGTTATTTTGGCGATTTTATCACACGAATAAGTCTGTAAGATGTTTTGAGGTTGTGTGTATAATTTGTTTGGAGCCCCGAGGGCTCGGGTAAGTTTCGGATAGGTTCCGGGAGGCCTTAGGCTTAGAAATCAGATGTTGCAGGCTCAGGAAGTTACAGGCCTCTGAACCCACTTGTGCGGTCCGCGAGAAATCGCGTGCGACCGCGGTCGCCTTAGTGCGGTCCACGGTGGAGGCTGTGCGGCTGTAGTCGCCTTTGTGCGGTCTGCACGGGGTGATCGAACTGCAGGTCTTCAGGTAGCCTGTGCGGTCGCAGTCCATTTAATGCGGTCTGCACAGGGGGTCTGCCAGGGGTATAAATAGACGGGATTTAAGTTATTTTTCATTTTTCAAAACCCTAAAACATAAGAGGCGATTTTTCAAGCAACCTTTCTTCTCCAAATTTAATTGTAAGTCATTTTAAACTAGTTTTCTTCAATCATTGACATCTTTTAACATGATTTCAACTTCAAATCAAAGATTTTCATGGGGAAAATTCGGTGTTTTGGGTAGAACCTAGGTGTTTTTAAATTTTTTTAGGGATTTGGACCTCAATTTGAGGTCTAATTTCAAAAAAATTATATATTTGAATTCGTGGGGGAATGGGTAATCGAGTTTTGGTTTGAACCTCGGGTGTTGACCACGTGGGCCCGTGGGCGATTTTGACTTTTTGGGTAAAACTTTGGAAAACTAATTTTCATGCATTCAGATTGTTTCATTTAGCGTTTATTGATGTAATTAAGTAACTTGTGGCTAGATACGAGCGAGTTGGTGGTGGAATCAAGAGGTAAAGCGATAGTTGAGGCTTGAATTGCATTTGTGGCATCGAGGTAAGTGTTTGGTCTAACCTTAGCTTGAGGGATTGGGAGGTGTGTCCTATTTTGTATGTGGTAATTGTCGAGTACGATGTATATGCATGGTGACGAGTATCTATACATTGGTGTCTAGCATGACCGTGAGTCTTTAAATTGTGAATATCTTAATTTCGTTGTATTTCTCTTGCCTCGGTGATGATTCCTATTTGTTGTGAAAAGCTTGTGAAAGAAAATTGTGACCTATGAACATCGAGAAGCATTGGCTCAAGTTATTTTACAAATTTGACCGTACATGAAATGGTTGAACCCTTTGGAGCATTGGCTCAAGTGGTAAAGTGAGAGATGAAATAAAAGTGAAAGAAAGATAAAGAGTATTTAAATTCTTCCCTTGCCGAGATATTATTGCTTATTGATTATTTTCCCTTGCCAGGACGTTGAGATTATTAATGTTGTACCCTTGCCGGGATTTAATTGCTTTAATTATGTTCCCTTGCCGGGATTTCTATTATTATTTTGTTTATTCCCTTGCCCATTGTTTGTGATTGTTGTTTGGGTGAGGAAGAGTGTTAAAGCACGAAGGGTGATGTCGTGCATTGTTTGCTTATTGTGAGGAAATGGTATAAAGCACGAAGGGTGATGCCGTGCATTGTTTGCTTATTGTGAGGAAAGAGAGTAAAGCACGAAGGGTGATGCCGTACCGCACCATGTACCATTCCGTGCTTATTATATTGATTCTTATAGTTAAGACGAGAGTAGAAGCACGAAGGGTAATGCAGTGCACTTGTCCTTGATTTTCTTGATTCTTGTTGATAATTGATTTGCGTTGTTCTTTACGTTTATTTTATTAATTTCCTGTTGTTACCCGACTTTATGGTGATGTCATTGATTCCCTTGCCCTAATTGCTTTGTAATTGTTGCTTGGGTGAGGAAGAGTGTTAAATCACGAAAGGTGATGTCGTGCATTATTTATCTATTACGAGGAAAGAGTGTAAAGCACGAAGGGTGATGCAGTACCAATTCTATTGATTATATGTGAGGAAAGAGAGTAAAAGCACGAAGGGTGATACCGTGCACATTTTTTTTATCATATCATTGCTTGGTGAGGATGAGAGTAAAAGCACGAAGGGTGATGTCGTGCACTTATTGTTGTTTGTTATGATTTCTTGTTGATATTCGTTTAAATGCATTAATTGTCTTATTCCACTATTACTGTGATTCTTATGTTGACATTTCCTTATTGTGTTACTTGTTATTATTGGGTCAAGGTATTTTTGCGCAACATTACACCTTGAATTTATGATATAATTGCTACATGTTTATGTGACTTAACTGCTACTTGACATTTAGTATACTAAATATTTAATTACCTAATTGTTCTTAATTGCTACTTGTCATTATTTATTTTCCTCAGTAATTCATAATTTTTGTGTACTTGTTGTCTTATGAATTCGTATTAATTGTTGCGTTTGTTGGAGTACATTTTATTCCGAAGAACTGTTGATATAATGAAACGGGAGCGGGTGGCACGCCTAGCACAAGATTTAATGAAATAGGAGCGGGTTGTACGCCTACCACAAGATTTGAGAAATGGGATTGGGTTGCACGCCTGCAACGAGTTATGATCCGAGAATGAAATCTGCCTTGTTTTCCTTATTCTTGTTAGAAGTTGAATTTTGGTTTCCTGATAATTCTCTTAAGACTCTACTTTATCTGTTATTACCGGAAGCATGTTTTCCCCTCCCATCTTTATTTTGTTTATTTCTGCTTTACTTTCTGCTGTATATTATACAATTGCACAGGTTTATTTGGTGGTCTGGTCCTAGCATCGTTACTACTTTGTCGGGGTTAGTCTAGGCACTTACCAGCACATGGGGTCGAATGTGCTGATACTACACTCTGTGCTCTTTTGCACAGATCCAGGTACCGAACGGCAGCAGTAACTCGAGAGTTAGCCTTCAGTCCACCGAGACTCCAAGGTAGTCCTGCAGGCGTCCGCAGGCCCGACGTCTCCTCTATCTTATATTTCATTCTGTTATCTCATGTTTCGAGACATACATTGTTACTTTTTTAAAAACGGTTGTACGTAGTAAATCTTAGTAATCCGTGAGTATTGTGACTCCAGTTCTTAGTAGAGGCATATGTGGATTTCTCCTTATTAATTTGGTTTATATCGTTTAAGTCTTACACTAAATTACAAATTTCGCTGTTGTTTAATTATTTATTTTTTATTAATTAAATTGGTAAAAATAAAAATGGATAGTCAATATAAGTAGTTACGGATGATAAATATGTGGCTTACCTAGCTTCTACGAGTAGGCGCCATTACGACCCCCGAGGGTGGAAAATCCGGGTCGTGACACTATCAAACCTTTCATGCCACTGTTTAGGCACTTGTTTAAGACCATAGAGAGACTTTATCAATTTACAAACTTTCTTCTCATTTCCCGGAAGAACAAATCCTTCAGGTTGTTGCATATATATTTCTTCACATAGGTTTCCATTTAAAAAGTCTGTCTTTAATTATAATATATAAATATATAGTGTGCTTAATTACACACACTTAAAAGTATGTGTCCTAAATCAAAGACATAAAGGGGACAAGTGCTTAAAAGGCTTCAAAATTGTCTTCTGTCTTCCGATGTGGGATCAACCCACTTCCCAACTAGAATAACAAACTATCTTACAGAATATGCAGGTCATGTGCCCACGATTTTAGGCTGAACAATAATGTGCCTGACGCCAATAGGGTCCGTAAGGAGACCATGTGATATCCGAATAGTTGTAAGCGATGTACTTGCCAACAGTTATTTTCGAGTCCGGAACCTAATTAATGCTTTTTTAACATAAAACACATTTTTAATGTTAAAAAAAAGTTACTTTTTTACGTATTTCGCAGTTTTAATGTTAAACATACGTTTATTCTCTCTTCTCTTTATCAATCAATTTTTTACAATGTCTGAAGTGCCAAAAATAAGAGTTTCATTGTATTGGGGGG
>MU675309.1:1450-11717 GCA_026770625.1 Nicotiana glauca
CTTGATTTTACTTTTAAAAGTAGTAAAGACTTAAAGACCCGTTTGTCGATTAAAAAAATAAATCTTCTTTGGAATTGTTTTTTTTTTTAAAATGTGTCCATGAAATTTTACAAGTTTTTAAAAAGAATTCGAAAATGAGTTTTTCAAAATCCAAAACTGCAATTTCACTCCAAATATTACTTCAAAAAAAACTACTCATAAAAATACAATATTTTTTCAAGTGAAATGCATATCCAAATATATTTTCAGATATCAAATACTACTATTTTTCAACTTAACTCCAAATATTTTTTTTTAAAATTATATAATATTTATGTTCAAACACCAGCTTATTATAGTTGACCAAAATGAACAGATTCAAATTTCCGGTTCTAAAAAGTGGATAATTGTATTTAATTTTGTTTTATGAATAGTTACTAGAGTTGACCAAATAATGTCAAAAATAATAAGTTGGAGATGGAGTTTTAGGATTTTGTTTACTCCCTCCATCCCATTTTAAATATCGTTTGAGCTCTTATCACGTCCATTAAAAAAAATAATATATATAAAATATAATTTATTAAGCTACCCTTTTTATATTTTTTTTTAGAATTGCGCAGTATTAAAAAGACCTATTACTCCTTCAATATTAAGACTGGAAACAACTAACAAATTTAGTCTTGAAATTTTAAAGTGACAGTTATTTTGTGGATGAATTTTTTGAGCTAAAATGATAGTTAAAATGGACGGGGGAACATTTATTAAGAGTTATAGCTTATTTGGCCAAGCTGCAAAATCAGTTTATTTTGAGAATTTTTTTTTTTAAAAGTACTTTTGGTGAGAGGTAGTTTGCGTTTGGCTAGTTACTTCGAAAAATGCTTCTGAGCAATAATTGGTGTTTGGCCAAACTTTTAATAACTGCTTATAAGTGTATTTTTGTCAAAAGTATTTTCGGAGAGAAACTAATTTTTTCTGTTTTTCTAAAACTGTTTCTGTTTCTGCTCAAAAATATTTTTTTTCTTCTAAAAGCTTTATCAAACATTTCAACTTTGAAAACAAAAATATTTCTAGCCCTAGAATTTGAGAAGTTCGGCCAAACAGGCTATAATCCTTGGACCGTTGCTCCCACTTGCATTCATTAGAAGTGCTAGATGAATAGTTTATAAGCCATTTAAGAGGGGTTTATCATGCAGTCTCTTATATTAAATTCTCGCATAGACCAAGAAGAAAACAATTAGATTAAATCAACTACCACTGAATTCTGAATGAGTTAAGGTTAACTATGTAATTATTTGACTATTTTTACGTTAATCATCAAGTTACGGCAATTCCTTTTCGCTTAGTTCGAGACCATCTATATAATAATCATATTGTCAGAGTTACAAAAAAATGGATTCAGAATAAGGGAAAAAGGAAAAACAAATAGAGAAACATACCTATAAACTACTATTATTTATTATACTCTGTGTGCCTCAAGATGACATATAATGAATATGCGACATGTTAATCATGATTTAAATGAGTGTAAAGTCATAATATGACTACATATGATGTTTGGATATAAAATGTAATGTTTGGGAAAAAATGGATTTAAGTTGCGGAAAAGCCGACTAAGGATTTGCCATGTAACGATGCTTTTTGAGCAATATATTTCGTGTGCTATATGAAGTCTTTTGGAGATGTATTATATACCAAATTAAAGGGCTTGGAATGTAGTTTTCAATTCTCTTAATCGTACATTCATACGACGTTCGGATAAAAGGATATGAGCGTCTGAAGAAGGGTCAATGCTAAGTTGTCAAGCTAGCACCTCTTTGACTTTTCAAAAGTTGATATATATATATATATATATATATATAGGTCTTAAGTCGTCTTGCTCTTCATTTTTCCATAGAACACGAATAGAGAACACCCATAAACCTATTCTTAAGCTCTCTAAAAGGATTTTAAAAAAGATTAACATCTCGGATACGAAATCAAGAAGCAATAACAATAGAACGATCCCTACGATGTAAGTATCATTATACCGCTAATTTTTTTATCTTGTAGTTTGAGTTTTGGAAGGTACTTCATAGTTAAGAAACTCCTACTTGTTGTGTTTAAGCTTTATAAATATCAAGGAAGGTTGATAAATTCGTTTCCTAATAATAAGAACTCAGAGGACGGTGATTGGAAGATGTAAGTTCGATTTATTCCACTTGTAGTGGACTGTTTGTAGTCCACTCATGTTAGCCTTTTGTGTTATTGATTTATGGAGTTTGGAAGGACAAGGGCCATGGATAAATGCCACGTGTGGTAGGGTAGAGGCTGGTCGCTCGTCGTTGCAGTTTCAGGCTAATTGATAACTTATTGATTAGGTGTGTTATGGTATATTTGGGTTTTTTGTTGTATTAAAAGTCTCGAATTGTAGTTAGGTTGTTTTTGAGTTGTTGATTGTATTGTATTCTTGTCTCACCTATACTAGGCTTGAGGGGACTATAAAATCAGGGGAAATGTTGCCCCTTTTTTGTTACAAATTAAGTTACTTCTTGTGCAGATTTTTTAATCGGTCCCAGCGGCGGTCAGTAGATTGCTCGGGTTAACTATTGAACGGAGACTTGAGGTACAGCTGCTCGGCGTTCGTAACCCCGAAGTCCCCTTCTACCTTATCCTAGATGTTTATTTCTTTTCGAGTTGTTTTAATTTTATTCATACCATTATCTGTATTATTCTAGTAGCTCGTTCACTTGTGACACCATATTCAGGGTTGTATTTAGACATTTCGGTTGTTATGCCTTTTCGCACTTTATTTTGTATCTATTTCAGTTATGTAAGTTTAATTGGCATCAATTAATTTGATTTGTTTAAAATAGCTTAAAACTATTCTAACGTTGGCTTGCCTAACAAGTGAAATGTTAGGCGCCATTACGATCTCGATGGTGGGAATTTCTGGTCATGACAAGTTGGTATCATAGCACTAGGTTACCTAGGTCGCACGAGTCACGAGCAAGCATAGTAGAGTCAGGAGGATCCGTACAGAGACGTCTGTACTTATCTTCCATAGGCTATGGAGTTTAGGAACAATTTCACTTTTATTCGTCTCTGTCGTGCGATTTTATTCTATCATTGATGATTGAACTCTTCTATTCTTGTTCTCTCTCAGATGGAGAGAACACGCACAACATCAGTAGCAGGACAAGAGCCGGAGCCCTCAATGGCAGATACGACCAGAGGCAGAGGTCGAGGCAGAGGTCACGCGAGAGGCCGAAGTAGAGACAGAGCTCAGCCTAGAGCTCAAGTAGAAGCACCCGCAGTGGAGCCTTAGGTAGATTTTGATGAGGAGATTCCAGTTCACACTGTACCCGTCGGACCAGCTCAGGTCCCAGGGGGTTCATAGCCGCTACAGTGCTTCAGGACTCTCTAGTCAATTTGGTTGGGTCTCATGGAGATTATGGCCCAGACCAGTACATTCCCGGTGGCACCAGCCATCTCTCGGGCTGGGGGAGGAGCACAGACTCCTACTACTCACATCCTGGAGCAGGTGGCTCCCAGTATCAGACCCCAGCAGCCCCGCCAGTTAGGGTGGTTCACCTGGTTGTTGCGACATAGGTCGGTGATAGGCCCTCTATTTTATTGAGGTTGGAAAAGTTTTAGCATGATCTTTCCAGTTTATTTTAGTGTTTCATCTTATGAGGACCCACATGATTATCTACATCGTTGCCATGAGGTGCTACGAAAAATAGGTATAGCTGAGACCAATTGGGTCGATTTTGATATGTTTTAGATAACTAGTTCTGCCAAGAGGTGGTAGAGAGATTATATATTGACTAGACCAGTTGGGTCGCCTGCACTTACTTGGGATCAGTTCTCATAATTATTTCTAGAGAAGTTCATCCCTGTCACCTTGAGAGAGAAGTGTCACATGTTGTTTAAGCGACTTCAACAGGGTGGTCTGATTGTTACCCAATACAAAACTCGTTTTGTGGACCTAGATCGTCATGCCATTATCTAGATACCTATTGGGAGGGAGGGAGTGAGGAGACATATTGATGGGCCCACTTACACTATCAAGCTACAGATGGCCAAGGAGACCGAGATGGATAAATAGCTGTAGTATTGCTAGATGGATTGAGATGGATCGTGCTCAGGAGAGGGGGCAGGTGTCGGATAAGAGGCCTCGTCATTTCGGTGGTTTCAACAGTGCCTCATCTAGAGGCATGGTTACTTTTGGTAGATGCCATCCTCCCAGGCCATTACAGTTTACGCTTCAGGTATCGCATAGTGCTTTCGAGAGTCGTGGTCCTTATATACCTCATTCTTGGGCAGCCAACCTACAGTGCACCATCAGCTCACATTAGTGCGTCTCCGATTTAGAGTTATCACAGTGATTATCCGGCCCGTTCAGGTTAGCTTCAACTTTAGCAGCAAGATGGATGTTTTGAGTGTGGTGGTATTGGTCAAATCAGCAGATTCTGTCCGAGACTATTGAGCGGCATGCACAGCAGAGTTCTCATATGATGGTTCCAGCACCGGTTGCTCCACCACCCGCTCAGCCAGCTAGGGGCAGGGGTTAGGCATCCAGAGGTAGGGGTCAAACCATTAGAGGTGGAGGCCAGCCAGCTAGATTTTGTCCCAAGATGTAGTTTAGAGTGGTGGGGCTCAACCCCAATTTATACTTTCTTAGCTAGGCGTGAGGCCGAGTCATCTGAAGTTGTTATCACAAGTATTGTTCTAGTTTTCCATAGAGAAGGCAAAGGGGTCTGATATGAGGCCTCGTCATTTCGGGTGGTTCAGTGGTGCCTTATCTGGAGGCAGGGGTACTTTTGGTAGAGGCCATCCTCCCAGGCTATTTTAGCCAGCGCTCCAGGCATTTCATAGTGCTTTAGGAAGTCGTGACCCTTATGTGTCTCATCCTGACCAGCTAGCTTATAGTGCACCACCAGCTCCTATTAGTGCACCTCCGTTCCAGAGTTATTAGGGTGGTTATTCAGGTCGACAGGGCCAGTTCAAAGGTCAGCATTCACAGTAGTCAAGGGCTTATTATACTTATGGTGATCTGAGGTACATAGCTAGATTTTTCCCTCGGGCACCGGGAAACACACAAAAGCAGGGTTCTCGTGCCATGGTTCCGACACCGGTTTCTCCACCGCCCGCTAAACAAGTTAGGGGAAGAGGTCAGGCAACCAGAAGTGGAGGTCAGGCCACTAGAGGTAGGGGTCAGGCCGTTAAAGGTGGAGGCCAGCCAGTTAGAGGCCGTCCCAAAGACGTGGTTCAAAGTGGTGGGACCTAACCCTAATGTTATGCTTTCTCAGCTAGACCTGAGGATGAGTCATCTGACATTGGTATCACAGGTATTGTTCTAGTTTTCCATAGAGATACTTCAGTTCTATTTGATTCGGGCTCTACTTATTCCTACGTGTCAAACTATTTTGCTTCATATCTGGTTGTGCCTCATGATACTTTGAGTTCTCCTGTGTATGTCCATGCCTATGGGAGATTCTATTATTGTACATTTCTATCACTCGTGTGTGGTTACTATTGAGGGTATTGAGACTAGTGTAGATCTTCTACTTCTTGATATGGTAGATGTTGATGTAATCTTAGGTGTGGATTGGCTGTCACCTTATCATGCTATATTGAATTGTCACACCAAGATGGTGACCTTATCCATGCTGGAGTTTCCTTGATAAGAGTGGAGGGGGACTCCTGGCTATTCTACCAGCAGGGTTATCTCCTATGTGAGGGCTCGATGTATGGTGGAGAAGAGATGTCTAGCTCAGTTGGCTTATATTGGTAATTCTAGTGCGTAGGTTCTTTCCATGGATTTAGTACCAGTTGTTCATAAGTTTCCAGAGGTGTTTCCCGCAGATTTGTTAGGTATGCCACCCGACAGAGATATTGAATTCTGTATTGATTTGACTCCGGGCTTTCATCCCATTTCTATTCCACCATACCGTATGGCCCCCGCCAGAGTTGAAGGAATTGAAGGAGCAGTTGCAAGATTTGCTTAATAAGGACTTCATTAGACCTAGTGTCTCGCCCTGGGGTGCACTTTTGTTGTTCGTGAAGAAGAAAGATGGATCAATGGTGATATGTATAGACTATCAGACTTGGACAAAGTCACTATCAAGAACAAATATCTATTGCTGAGGATTGATGACATATTTGATTAGTTTTAGGGTGCCTAAGTGTTTTCGAAGATTTATTTGAGGTCTGGCTACCATAAGTTGAAGGTTAGGGCATCTGATGTTCGTAAGATGGCTTTTCGGACTCGTATGGGCATTATAAGTTCCTAGTGATGTCATTTGGGTCAACAAATGCCCTAGCAACATTTATGGATTTGAGGAACCGGGTGTTCAATCCCTATTTGGATTCTTTTGTGATTGTATTCATTGATAATATTTTGATATACTCCCGCAGTCGAGAGGAGCATGAGCAGTATCTTCAGATTGTACTTCAGACTCTAAGGGATAGCTAGTTATATGCCAAGCTTTCAAAGTGTGAGTTTTGGTTAGACTCAGTTGCCTTTTTGGGGAACAGTGTCGCACCCCCTTTTCCCTCTCCTTTTTTGTGGGGAGAAAGTCCAGGTTTCGACATTCATGAGGTTAATAACTCATTTGCTTTTGGGAATTAGGTATTTTAAAAAGTCGCCACCTAGTGGATTATGGTGCGTTAGGTCACCTAGAGTGATTAACTCTTAGACTAGTTTGCGTTACTAGAGATTTAGGGTAAGGGCTCGAAATAACCTTGAGGGAAAGGTGCTAGGAACCCCTCTCAGTCCACAACGGTGGGTCCCGACCGAACTTATACTTATGAATTAGTCCTTCAACAAACAAGTAGTTGAAACACATAATTTCAAATAAAGCATGTTGGACATTGTATGACTCAGATAATAAGACAAAGAATTTGAACAAGTTGTGTACATATAGAAAAAGTAAAGGGAATTTGGGACGGAGGAGTCCTAGGGTGGTTAGCCTGCAGGATCACCCCATGCAATGCCCGGTAAACACTCTTCAATGAGGGGCTACACGTGACATTAGCGCGTAGTCATCATATCTCGTTCTACCCAAGTCCCTCCCCTTGGACATAGCCTAAAGCATTCTAGTAACCTTGACAATGTCCTATGCATGAACTACCCATCCCTTCCTCGTGGCCCTGGAGGTATTTTAGGACCTCTAAATCTGGGCAGTTCTAGATAACCCCTAAGGTATTTTAAAAGAAGAAAATTCTAGGTGACAGGCAAGAACACATAGGACTTAACAAATAAATGCAGAAAGAAACAGTTAAGAGGCCCATGTTTACCTCCACAAGTAGTGCACATAAGCATCATGTCTCAAACACAAACAAGAGCAATTTTTATTAGAGAAAAGACCTAAACAGGATATCTAAGTGGATGTCAATGTACAAAAGTATGCAACTTTGTTTTTATAAACTCTACAGTAAGGTCCTAATCGGTTGACAGCCATTGTTCATAACTTAGAGTTGACAACCATTGTTCATGCGCTAAAGATTTGGAGGTACTATCTTTACGGTGAGTCGTGCGAGGTATTCACGGATCATCAGAGTCTACAGTATTTGTTCAAGAAAAAGGATCTCAACTTGAGGCAGAGGAGGTGGTTGGAGTTGTTGAAAGACTATTATATGACCATTTTGTATCATCCCAGAAAGGCTAATGTGGTGGACAATGCCTTGAGTAGAAAGGCTGTGAGTATGGGCAGCCTTGCATATATTCTAGTTGGTGAGAGGCCACTTGCATCCGATGTTCAGGCTTTGGCCAATTAGTTCGTGAGGTTAGATATTTCGGAGCCTAATCGTGTTCTAGCTTGCACAGTCTCTCATTTTTCCTTGTATGAGCGCATTAGAGAGCGTCAATATGATGATCCCATTGTTTTTCCTTAAGGACACGGTGCAGCATGGTGGTTCCAAGCAGGTTACTGTTAGGGACTATGGGGTTTTGACGATGCAGGGCCGTATTTGTGTGCCCAATACGGATGGACTTCGTTTGTTGATTTTTAGGAGGCCCATAGTTTCTGGTATTCTATTTATTCGGGTGTTGCCAAGGTGTATCATGATTTGTGGCACTATTATTGGTGGAGGAGAATAAAGAAAGATATAGTTGTATATGTAGCTCAGTGTCTAAACTGTCATCAAGTTAAGTACGATCATCAAAGGCCTGGTGATTTACTTTAGAGGCTAGAGATTCCTGAGTAGAAGTGGGAGCGTATCACTATGGATTTTGTTGTTGGACTACCACAGACTCTGAAGAAGCTCGACACGGTATAGGTCATTGTGGATAGGTTGACCAAGTCAACACATTTCATTCTAGTGGTAGTTACCTATTCTTCAGAACGGTTAGATGAGATATACATCCGCGATATTGTCCGTCTTCACATTGTGCCCATGTCTATCATTTCTGATCAAGGTACACAGTTCACCTCACTCTTCTAGAGGTCCATACAATGTGAGTTAGGCACGCAAGTTGAGTTGAATATAATATTTTTATCCCCATACGGACGGACAATCCGAGCTCACTATTCAGCTATTAGAGGATATGTTTCGCGCTTGCGTTATGGATTTTGGGGGTTCTCAAGTTTGCCTACAACAGCACCTACTGGTCAAGCATTCAGATGGCTCTCTATGAGGCATTATATGGGAGGCAGTGACATTCGCCAGTTGGATGGTTCGAGCCGGGGGAGGCTCGGTTGTTGGGTATAGAATTGGTACAGGATGCCTTGGATAAGGTCAAGATTATTCAAGATCGACTTCGCACAACTCAGTCCAGACATAAACGTTACGCCGATTGTAGAGTTTGTGATATTACATTCATGGTTGGAGAGATGGTATTGCTCTGGGTTTCACCCATGAAGGGTGTGACGAGGTTCGGGAAGAAGGGCAAGTGAGCCCTAGGTATGTCAGACCTTTTGAGACTTTTGAGAGAGTGGGTAGGGTGGCCTACAAGCTCGTATTGCCACCTAGTTTATCAGCAGTCCATCCAGTGTTCCATGTGTCCATGATCTGGAAGTATCATGGTGATCTATCCCATGTGTTAGATTTAAGCTCACTCCAATTGGACAAGGATTAGACTTATGAGGAGGAGCTGATGGCTATTCTAGCCAGCAGGTCCGGCAATTGAGGTCTAAGATTTATCTTCAGTTTGAGTGCAGTGGAGAGGTCATCCGATCGAAGCAGCCACGTAGGAGTCTGAATCGGACATGCAGAGTAGATATCCACACCTTTTCACCAGTCCATGTACTTTTCTATGTCCGTTCGAGGATGAACGTTTGTTTTAGAGGAGGAGAATGTGATGAGTCGATAGGTCATTTTTAGTTTTAGCTCGTACTTCTATGTTTCGAAACCTCGAATAGCTCCGTTTAGCTTTCCTCAATTTGCGTGTGCAGCCCGTCTACTTTTTCCGGAAGGTTTTTATGGGAAATTGACGAAATGTGAAATCGTGCCTTAAAAATTATTTGAGTTGACTACGGTCAATGTTTTGTGTAAACATATTCGAATCGGTATTTTGACGGTCCCGATGGATCCGTATCGTGATTTGGGACTTGGGCGTCTACTTGAAATCGAATTCGGAAGTCCATAGCTTGATTTAACGTAATTTTTTGGAAACTAAAAATTTAAAGGTTTAAAGGATTTCTAAGTTTGATCGTGAATCGACTTTGTTGCTATTGGGTTCGGATTTCGATTTTGGAACTTCTCATTACAGTATTTATGACTTGTCTGCTAATTTTGGTACAAAATAGAGTTTACTTGACGTGATTGGAACGTCAAGACTCTGCCAAAATTTCTATAAATCTTTGGGAGTTTAACATTCGAGGACGAATGTTTCTATGGGAGGGGGGTAGATTGTTAGACCTTGTGCATCGCACGATGACGTATAATGAATATGAGACTTGTTAATCATGATTTAAATGACTATAAAGTCATAATATGACTATATATGATGTCTGGATACAAAATATAAAGTTTGGGGAAAATCAAATTTAACTTGTGGAAAAACCGACTAAGGATTATCCTTGTAATGAAGCTTTTAGAGCAATAAATTTCGTGTGATATATATTTTTGGGACATATTATATACCAAATTTAAGGTCATGAAATTCTGTTTCCAACACTCTCATCCATACATTCATACGACGTCCGAATAAAAAGATATGAACGTCTGAAGAAGGGTCAATGCTAGGGTGCCAAGCTAAACACCTCTTTGACTTTTCAAATATATATATATATATATATATATATATATATATATATATATATATATATATATATATATATATATATATATATATATTTTTTTT
>MU675309.1:12002-25670 GCA_026770625.1 Nicotiana glauca
CGTATTTCTCTTCACTTTTCATGTAACATGAATAGAGAACATCTATAAACCTATCCTTAAGCTCACTACAAGGATTTCAATAATATTAGAACGATCCCTACGACGTAAGTATCCTGTCACACCTCCTTTTTTCGCTACACCCCGTGAAGGGTATAATAAAAGGAGTTTTTCCAATTAAAGGCCAATCGAAACGGGATTCGTTTATTAAGAGATTCAGAGTCGCCACTTGGGAGATTTATGGTGTCCCAAGTCACCGGTTTGAATCCCGAATCGAGGAAAGGCTTTGACTCTGTATTATAGTCGCGAACCAAAAATCCGGGTAAGAAATTCTGTTAACCCGAGAGAAGGTGTTAGGCATTCCTGGGTTTCGTGGTTCTAGCACGGTCGCTCAACTGTCATATTTGGCTTATTTGATTTTAGTATATGTTTTGACCTATGTGTTTTTGACTTTGAACTGCTCTTATTATTATTATTTTAAGAAAATTGCAACGTCGTGAAAATATGTATCGAACCGCGTCACATAAATGCACCCACAATTTTTGACACATTTCGACTTCGTTGAGATTTGGACTTGGGTCACATAAATGTGCACCCGAGTTTAGGAAGGTAATGTTATTAAAATACGCGCCTAAAGAGACTAACGCGTTATTATCTTTGGGGAGGACCGTGAAATTCACTAAACGGCCCATCCCGAATTCTAAGTATTTCAACATAAAATTTAAAGAGGGCCCCCGCAATTTTGCATTTTATTTGGCGAGGCTCATCTCATTTTTTATTTAAAGGTCCAATCTAAAGTAAACTATGATTTTCTATTTAATTGGTCTCTATCAAAGCCTAACACTTGAGAAGCCCAAGGCCCCAAGGTCCAATTTTAAAGTCGTCTAAACTCAACCACATGAGTAAGCAAAATAGCACACTTTCAGCATGTCCGTAAATGGACCCCACTTATGTTCAAATGCAGGCCCAGGTTTCATTCACAAGATTGGTCTACATGGGCCTTCGCTAAATCCACAAACCCACTACCTTTCTAATTTCAGGTCTGGCTAACACCTTTGGGCTAAATATACAATTATCAAAAGCACATGCACTTCGATTGAACTGATTTGTTCCTCACGAGTGAATTTCCGTTAATCGCAATTGTAATTGAACATGAACAAGCTAAGTCTGCAGGATCAACTATAGTTTTGTGCCAATGGGATCACGCATTTCTGATTTTAATTTCAATTATAATCAACGTTGATTCATCAAAGTGTTTAAACAACGTCGACTCCCCAAATCAAACTTAGACAGGCTTACAATTAGTACTCACGCACTGCTGAACACTGTCCACTCATGCCATTTCAAACTTCAAGAGTTAATCAATTATAGCAATTATGTCAATACACACAAACACAATGACTGTATCACGCTCAGATTCATGCAACACTGGTAGACCTTATACACGAAATTCAGGCAGAACCAAATATAACTATGATTAACCTATGATTTCAGATTAACACATACTAAACTGATTCAATTCCAACAATTCAAAACAATTTATACAAACATGAGACATAAATATTGATTCGCTATTGAGCTACTTCCTAGGCAAATACGTGAAGTAACAGTCAGGGAATTAACTATAGCTCATCATGAAACTATTTTATCAGATGACTGTAGAATTATCTACTCCTAACAGTTCGAATACTTAGTCATTAACACAAGTGCACAACATGTTCCTGAACCAGTTTCCAGCTCAAGTTATCTTCTAGTTCTGAACGTTTAAACTAAACAAACGAACTAAATTAACTACGGCTCATGCCATTCCAAATTAACAGTACAAAGTCCATCATAATTTAAAACAGTCCTAGTTTAATTACAGTATCCAAAACATAACAGAATCATTTAAATTGCAATTCCACAGCAGAGCATAAGCCTCAATTTCATTTCATTTTTCAACAGATGAAGCCACATCAACACAGTCTCAAAGTATGTACCTGGAAATGAGAAATGTAAGAAGGAGAAGAGGAAATCAGCAGAGATCAGAGAGTCAACAGCAACTCAAAATCGAAATCACAGCCCAAGCAAATGTTGTCAGTCTCAGTCCAGGAATGAACAACACCGAAATAACCGAATAACCTTGAAAATGAACCCAGAACACATTTGAAACTTTCAACAAACCAAAACTAGCTCAATTAGACCCAAATTCACTCGAAATCAGTCTAGTGAGCCTCTGAAACTTAAGCCATCAGATTTTAAACTAGAAGATGTGAATCCATAACTAAACTTGAAATTAACCTAAGGTTTATCAATGGAACAATATTTTCTTTTTGGATTTTTGAAGGTTTTCTAGTGTTTTCTGGTTTTTTTTTAACGTTGTATTTCAAATGCAGATCTGAAAACTAGAGAGCACTTTTTTTTTGGGGGGGGGGGGGGGGGGGGAGGGGGGATTTTTTGGAGCTCAAAACTTGTAAAAGAAAGCATTAGAGGTGCCTTTTATAGGCAAGGAGGGGCAGGAATGTTCTGGAACTTATTCACCCATTTTTCCCCCTTTTATTTTCAGAAATCAGTCATTAAACCCTAAATTTGTGGCTTGTTACCCAAGTTACTGCCCTAAGAATCCTAAAACTTACACTAAGGTCCCCTTCTAGAAGGACCTATGGTGTTTTTCTACCTATGGAATACCTATACTATCCTTGTTTTTGTTTTGAAATTACTGGCTCTTAACAAACCATCCCATTTTGGATGACTAGACTACCCTTGATTCATGCTCAAATTACTAGACTCATGTCAATTAACCCAGCCCTATTACTTTGATCAAAATTAACCAAAATATTAACAAAACAAAGTGTACTAATCAGCTACCCCAATACCAACAATTATACTAAAGAAAATCTAAAATCAAACTAAGAATTAATACAAATCTGACTAACTGGAGAATTAACTCTATTATCAACCAAGCCCAAATTAAAAACAATCAAAAATCTCGTAGAATGAATACAATCAGAAGCATATATGAAATCAGAATCTAACTAAAGAATTAGCCAACAAAATTGAACAACAGGCAAAATATCAATTAATCAAAGCTAAAAGAATCAAATCTTAAGCAAACACAAGCAGCACAGGATTAATCTATAGACTGAAATCAAAAGAAACCCTACAAATTAATCATGAACATGAAAGAATAACTAAATGGGCTGATTGAGCAAGAACAAGTAGAAATAAAACGACAACCAACTCAAAGAAAAATAGAAAAGGAAAATTTAAAAGAAATACCAAGATTTAAACTAGAAGGGAAAACTTGGCCATCCTCATGGAATTATTTGGACCAAAACGTCCTCAATCGTGTGGTTCCATGAGGAAACACAAGATTGAGGATTATTATAGCCCAAATAGTCAACGAACTTGAACTTTTAGAAACTAGGGTTTTGGGTCATTTTTGATATGAAATTCGAAGCTTTTAGTGAGGATTTGAGAGAAACTGAGACTAGATATGGAAAGAGGTGGAGGAAAGGAACCTAGGGTGTATTTTTGGTCGAATTTGGACAAGGTAACATTTTGGCCGGAAAATTTCGATTGAATATTCAAGGAGATTGGTATGGATTCGACGGGAATTGTTTTGGGGGTCGGAAAGAGGACAAGAAGGAGAGTTTGTGGCAAAATTTTGGGGTGATTTGGGCCTTCGCTGCCGCCGGTGGACGGCGGAGTAAGGCGGAGACATGGTGGGGACGATGGTGTTACAGGAGGAGAGGGTGGGGATACGAGGAAGATGGGGAATGTCTAGGGTTAATGGAAAATTTTCAGACATTTTTATATTAATTCAATAACCAACCAGGGCCGTCGGATTGAGGAAGGATAAAGGGCCTAGATCAATTTGGAATGAAACGACGTAGTATTACCCCCATACTACGTCGTTTTGATGGTTGAGGGGTAGGGCTTCTGGACCGGACAAGGATGTAGGTTTTGGGCCATTTTAGTCGGATCTGGGATTTTTTTTGGTTTGGGATAAGCCAATTTTAGCCCAATTTTATTGAGACTACTCTCTTCTTCTAATTTTCCAATTCCATTCTTTTCTTTCCCTTTTTTTTCTATTTTTATTTATTTATTCTATTTATTTTCTTTGCAAAATTAACAAAACCTAATTTAACTCCCGAACTATAGGTTATTTTTGTTATTTTCCAACCTAATTTATTTTTGTTATTTTTTCTCTTATTTTAGTAATATTAATTAACTAGCAAAACTTAAAATGTAGAATCGAATTCTAAATGCAAATGCACTATTTTTGTACTTTTTATGAATTATAGCAACTAAAAATGCACACAAAAATGCAAACAAGACACAAAACCATGCAATTAATTCCTAAAAATTCAATTAATAAAAGAAAAATTCTAATTCTAATGAATTTATAGGAGTAATTTAAGCGTGGCAAAAATCACGTGCTCACAGCTGCCCCTCTTTGCTCGAAGACACGAAAGGTTTTCGGGCAAAGATAAATGAGCCCCGTGAAGGATTTTTGCCTGCTCAGCACTCCATGAGAAGCATTTTGAAAACCGTCTGACCGAACCCTGCTTCAAAGGTTGCCTACATATCCTTGGCTATAAAGGAATCAGGTCGGTGTAGTTTTGAAAGGTTTGGTAGCTGGGACTACCAGGAGCTGTGACTTCACTGCTGTTGCTGCTGCTACTGCTCGCTGACCTCCTTATTACACCGTGTCAAAATAAAAAGAAGCTAGCCTAAATTATGATCTATGAATTACAAAAGTCCTATCTATGTCTTCAAACTTGTTCTTGTGTTGCCTTGAACTTGTATTCTTCCGATGGAATTCTTGCGTTGTTGCCTTGCACTGTGATCGGAGATGTTTTGCTATTCCTCCGGGTGATGCTTGACTGAATATATGCCTCTATTCTCCAGGCGGGCTCCTGATTGCTGAACTTGAAAAGTATTCCCTTGTTCTCCAGGTTGGGTCCTGATTGCTGAACTTGAAAAGTATTCCCTTTTTCTCCAGGTGGGCTTCTAATTGCTGAACTTTGAAAAGTATTCCCTTATTCTCCAGGTGAGCTCCTGATTGCTTAACTTTGAAAAGTATTCCCTTATTCTCCAGGCGGACTCCTGATTTCAACAAAATAGACAAATAAAGAAAATTTTCTGCCCCAGTTTGGTGGCTGAGCACATCATGTTATCGAATATCGAAATTTGAAAGCTAAAATTTGAATTGTACTTCCCTTGTTCTCCAGGTGGGCGCCTGATTGCTGAACTTGAAATGTATTCCCTTGTTCTCCAGGTGGGCGCCTGACTGCTGATCTTGAGATGTATTCCCTTGTTCTCCAGGTGGGCGCCTGATTGCTGAACTTGAAATATATTCCCTTGTTCTCCAGGTGGGTGCCTGACTGCTGAACTTGAAATGTATCCCCTTGTTCTCCAGGTGCGCGCCTGACTGCAACAAAATAGACAAACAAAGAAAATTTTCTGCCCTTGTTTCAATCAAAGAAAGATTTTGTTAACATAAAATGGTGGTTAGTTGCTGGCATTCTTGCTGCGTACGTCTCTGCTACTGGTTTTTCTCCGACTTGCTTCCCTGGACTTGCCTCGAACTGATTCGACTTCCTGACCGACTTTCAACCACCTCAACTTCCTGACCGACTCTCACCCCCGACTTTGGTGACCCAAGCGTTCTATCCCGTATTGTTGTTTTTGTGTTTCTGACCCCTCCATCTGAAACTTCGCTTTTCCCCCACAATTATCTGATTAATCCACCGATGAAACTTTCAGTGGTCCTTCATGTCTTACTTTTCTTTTGTCATCTTTGATATATTCTGGCCTTGTTGTGCTTTGCAACTGGGAAACTGGTAGTTAGCTTTGACATTCCTCCCTTTTGTTTTGAGCAGAACTAACACTGAAACATCTTAAAGACAGACCTCGAAAGAATGAAATGCAATGATCTCGAGGGTTAAGGATAGCGAGAATCCGAGAACGGATGATTTGTAATGAAGAGAGAAGAAAACTTATCTGAGTGGAACAGCTGGCGCCACTGATCATGCCATACATTTTGGATTAACCGGCCTAGCCTGTCCAACCAATCAACTTTCAATTGCCACATTTATTGTTACGGACTTTCATAACCTGATTTTTACCCAAACCCAAACCTTGCTCATCTTGCCTTGTCTTGACCAGCAACCACAGACTTGTCTCATTTCCCGTCTGAAAACTCACCTTCGCCTTACGGTGCCCGTGAGGGTCTTCACCAGTAAGACTTTCTCATTTGATTTCTCTCAACTCACTTCACCTTATGGTGCCCGTGAGGGTTTTCACCAATAGGAATCTCTCATTTTTTATTTCTCTCAACTCACGTCGCCTTAAGGTGCCCGTGAGGATTTTCACCAATAAGACTCTCTCATTTTCATCATTTTTCTTCTTGTACCGGCGTGTTGCCCCTGACATGAATCACTTTTACTTGCTCGTATTGGAACTTCTTGAAGATTGATAAGAAGGTCTTTCTTTGGACCGTAATGTGGGATTTTGGATAGGGTTAGAAAGAAAGGGTATCAAAGGCTCAAAACAATTCAACATGGGTTCGAATTTACAACTTTCAAAATCAGATTTCTTGCGACAACCACAACTTCTTCTCCAGTTTCTTTCTTGAGGGACTTTTGGATTTTTGTTTTGGTGTGACTGAACCTCAGGGAGAGGCTGCCTACGTACCATTTCGGGATCAAGTCGAACGTAGTTCAGGTCATAAAATTACTTCGTTGTTGTGATCTTCCCTTTCTTCCACTTTTCTTTTCTTTCCTTTCATTTCTTTTCCTTTCTTTTTCTTTTCTTCATTTTTCTTCTTTTCTTTTTTTTCTTTTTCTTTTTTTCTCTTTTCCTTTTCTCTTTCTTTTTCTTTCTTTTCTTTTCTTTTCTCTTTTCTCCTCTTTTCTTTTCTTCTTCTTTTCCTTTTCTTTTCTTTTGGACTGTTTTTTCTTGTTTCTCCGCTGATTTTCCCTGCACGTGCTCCCGAGTTGTTATTGATTCTGAAAGAGGGGTACGAAAGAAAATAAACGAGGCTCAAAAGGGGTAAGAAAGGATAAAGTGTTTGGATAGCAGAACAAAATGCCTTCGTCATTTCAATCTCAAAAATATGCCAAATACAATAAAGTACAATTAAACAAAGAAATCATACATAGTATTGCTTGACTACATCAGAGTTGATAGCCATTTCTACACATTTTCCTTTCACATCTTAGATATAATGCGCCATTGGACAACACTCTAGTTACAACAAATGGCCACTGCCAGTTCGGGGCGAACTTTCCTTTTGCTTCAGCCCAATGAGGTAAGATGCGTCTCAACACCAATTGCCCTACTTCAAATTTCCGCAGACGCACCTTCTTGTTATATGCTCTTTCCATTCTCTGTTGGTACAATTGTCCGTGACATACTGCGGCCAATCTTTTTTCATCAATCAAACTCAATTGTTCCAAGCGGGGTAGGGATTCTGGACCGGGCAAGGATGTGGGTTTTGGGCCATTTTAACCGGATCAGGGGTTTTTTTTTTGGTTTGGGCTAAGCCAATTTTAGCCCAATTTTATTAAGACTACTCTCTTCTTCTAATTTTCCAATTCCATTCTTTTCTTTCCCTTTTTTTTTCTATTTTTATTTATTTATTCTATTTATTTTCTTTGCAAAATTAACAAAACCTAATTTAACTCCCGAATAAGTTATTTTTGTTATTTTCCAACCTATTTTTTTTGTTATTTTTTTTCTTATTTTAGTAATATTAATTAACTAGCAAAACTAAAAATGTAGAATTAAATTCTAAATGCAAATGCACTATTTTTGTACTTTTTATGAATTATAGCAATTAAAAATGCACACAAAATGCAAACAAGACACAAAACCATGCAATTAATTCTTAAAAATTCAAATAATAAAAGAAAAAAAATTCTAATTCTAATAAATTTATAGGAGTAATTTAAGCGTGGCAAAAATCACGTACTCACAATACCACCTCTCTTTTTCTTTGCAGTTTGAATTTTGGAAGGTACTTCATATTTAAGAAATGCATACTTGCTATGTTTAGGTTTTTAAATATCAAGGAAGGTTGATAAATTCATTTCCTAATAGTTATAACTTACGTGACGATGATCGGAAGTCAGGAGTTCAATTTATTCTACTTGTAGTGAACTGTTTTGTAGTCCACTCGTGTTAACCTCTTGTGATGCTGATTTATGAAGTTTGGAAGGATAAGGGACATGGAGAATGCCACATGTGGTAGGGTAGTGGGTGGTCTCTCATCGTTACAATTTCAGGCTAATTGATAACTTGTTGATTGGGTATGTTATGGTATATTTGGTTTTTTTGTTGTATTAAAGATCCCGAATTGTAGTTAGGTTGTTTTTGAGTTGTTAATTGTATTGCGTTGTTGTCTTGCGTATAGTAGGCTTGAGGGAGCATTAAAATCAGGGGAAACACTGCCTTTTTTTTTGTTATAGATTAAGTTACTTTCGTTATATAAATGAGAAAGTCATTCGTAACTTGACAATAGCTTCATTGTCTTTGTTGTAGATGAAGGTACAGTGAGCTGAGTTTAGCATTATTTTTGGACAGATTTCTATAAGGTATGTTAAGCCTATCCCTGCTTTCCTTTTGGCATGATCCATATGATAAAACGAAATGAGAAAACATGCAACTTTCATAAATGACTCTATTTTTAAAAGTACTACGGTTGTCGATGTTCTTGATTCCCCATATGTACTATTATTATATCGTTTGTTCATGGGTCCTAGAAAATACGTAAGTTGGTAATGTTTATTTCGTGATACGAACCGAAGGCATATTGATCTTATGCCATCCCGAGTGATCTTATTGACTTACTTCTTATGCATTCATTTATACATGTACATGGACCCATGACCAGATAGTGTTATATATATGCATATGGGGTATAAAGAAAGGTTACAGTGTTATATACGCATCACCACCTGATCAGTTGGTATATGTTGATGATTTCATCCACTGAGGCTGGGATGATATGATGGCATGCCCTCAGAGGCTTGATGATGTTATGTACATATATACTTATGCATGATATGACATTTATACGCATATGCATGACATTATAAATGCTTCATGATTCACAGAGCTATTCAGCCTTACAGGTTGAGTCATTTACTCTATGTTTCTTTAGATCTTTTATATAGTGATTTTTATGCCTTACATACTCGGTAAATTATTTGTACTGACGCCCATATTACTTTGGGGCCTACGTTTCATGTCCGCAGGTACAGGTAGACTAGCTGACGGTCCCCCTTCTTGGGATCTTTGCTCAGCGAGAGTTGGTGTGCTCCATTTGATCCAGAGCTACTATTGGGTTTTCGTACAATATTTTTGTATACATATATGGGCATAACGGGGCCAGTCCCGTCCTTTATATAGCGTACACTCTATTAGAGGTCTGTAGACAATCAGGTACAGTTGGATAGTATGTGGCCTTGTCGGCTTCTCTTTTGATATATAGTTTTCCATAGCAGCCTTGTCGGCTTGTCCTACTGTATTCCGCTCTATATATATATATATATATATATCTTTTGGGTTTGGGCATATTTCCTCACGTATGTTATTCACATGATTCAGCAGTTCATTCATAGATGTTATGTATGACCTACCCCTATTTCATGTTTATATCTTAGACATATGCTTGTGTTCGGTAAGTAGGACTCGGGCACTCGTCACAGCCCATCGATTTAGATCGTGACATTATTAGAACTATCTACATATAAGTTTTGGAAGTCCCTCGACCAATTCAAACTGCAACTAACTCTGATAAAAGTTGAGCAACAAAATGATTAGGATTTAGCAGGTGGAATCTGTACTCTATATTACACATTTAAGCCAAAAATACATAGTAGCTTTGAAGTGGATAAGTTTCACAAGACAAATATTTTCACTCTTTGAGTTTGATCAGTCATACACCATCCATAACTGCACATGTTTCGGATGCTAAAATTCTACATAACTGTTTCAAAAACGGATGCAGAAAAACTATGTTCTCGTGATGTTTCATCCTTAGTCATCTTCTAATAATAACACAATAAAGAATCGCTTTCTAATTGCTCTGGAACAATTATGAAATTCTGCTTCTGTGGCTTGTGGGGAAAAGATCCCACAAAGAAGAGAACCATACAGTATGAAAATAACAATCATTCAGAGGGCCTACCAATATCTCAATTCAAAATAGGAGTGTTACATACTTTAAAAATTAGCTTAAGATGAATAACATTCTGAAGAGTAACATATATTGTTAGAAATATCTGCCGAGAAGCAGCCATCACTATCCTGTGATAAATGCAAAAGAAAACTGTTACTATACGGCCTACCGCTACAGAGACTCCCATAAAAATGAGAGGATTGGATATGAACAAGAAAGTACAGGTAACAAACTTCCTTTACAATGACATTAACTACTTGTTTTTCTTCCTTTGTTTTTGTTTATTGGTTAATCGACTAACATCGTTTCTGTTCAACACTTGTCATCCCTCTGCTTGAGAAGATGTCCTACCGCATAAAGTGTTGAAAATTTTGCCAGCTTACTGTGAGTTCTTAGCCTTCTTTGCAGCAAAAAGTTGGCGAAGGAAAGCAAATTTTCCCCTTGCTCGTGCAGAAAACTCAACAATGGTACCATTGCTGGCTACCGTCTGCTCCACAGAATCTGTTAGTGATACGGATGGTGTGGGCGGTGGAAGTGTGAAGAGATACGCAGTAAGCATCCGGATTATCTGGCTGAAGCTTGGTCGCATATTAGGGTCTTCCACCCAACATGATTGTATGATAAATGCCATATCAGCAGAAATATCTTCTGGAAGACTAGGTCTCTCTTGCTGCATTTCCATGTCATATAAACCAATTTAATACATAAAACAAACTCAGAAGAACTCCAGTAAATGATCAGTAACAAGATGGATTTTATTGAAAAAGCCAAATGCAAATGATAGTCTAGCTTAAATCCTTCAGAGTCAAATACTAGAAACTGCACAACTAAGGGCACAATTTTACTTCCGTTACCCTCATATACACCTTAATGTAATGCATGGAAGCCAAGGAATGTTGACTGACTTTTGCAACAAGAGTGTTATGAAACCTAGCTAATCAAGAGAAGAGGATCCTCTGAAGCAATCACGGCCTTGGTAGAAGACAAATTACGTATACCATGTGATAGCATTTCAATTAAAATTTTTGCTACATGCATAAACCAAGGATTTTTGGGGCATTTGAGCTCATTCCTGATGCATTTACTTCTCCATCCAAATTTGCTTGTCAACTTTGACTTGGCATGATGATCAAGAGGTGCTGAAAGTATGGCTTAAATTAAATTTGCATCATAGAAAAATAGGGTAAAGTGTATTGTTATGAGAATAAACACGAGCCCCCTAAAATTTCTTGTGATATATAATAAGGAAAGTGGAGAACATATCAATGCAACGCCAAAAGAAAAGTTGGAGAAGTTTATCGGAATGGGAGAAACAAAAAGATATAATCTAGCACTTGCAAGTAGGTGGCAAAGAGGAACTGGCAATGCAACATTTATGTCTCAGCACCATGGAGTATATATTTAATAACACTCTCTTTTGTCTGAGGCAGTAAAATATTTGATATCAGCATACAGAACTTCTGCTTGTGTCATGCCTCCATTTTCTAGACCACCTAGTGCTTGAGAACCTTTTAAGGGCAAGTTGTGAAAAAATTGACTGTGGCTCACTTACGTGTAGCCTTGTCAAGATCAAAGGCACATGTTGCTCGGATTCTTCAAAAATGCTATTGGGTGCATTTTTGGAGGATTCGACATGGTGCGGCAGTATTTGGAGAGTCCAAACAACATAGCCCTACGGCCTACGTGGACCAGCATGAGTGCCTATTGAACTTTTATTAGTTTGGTTACTCTCCATCTATATTTTCATGTGAAGTAATTTACAGTCTGACCCTTTTATATACACAAGCCCCACAGAACAACTTACCATAACTCTGATACCTATCACACACTTATTTTCAGATCCTCTATTATCTAGTCTCTCACTAATCCAAGCCACCACACTTCATTGGATTGCACTTTTTCTTTCTCCAAACTCCATTGTTTAAAAGGTCGACTAATGAAATAGCTCTTGCCACCACCCTTCTGTTTCATCTTCTAGCCCCACTAACAAGACTAATAAATCAACAATCAATCAACCATACTTCAATCCTAAATTAGTTGAAAAGAGCAATATGAATCATTTGTAACCGCCTCCAGGGCTTTGGTGTAGTCGTAGGAACACAACTTGTGATGTGTAAGTTAGGCGCATGTCACAGGTTCGAACCCTGTTGGGATAAAAGCCTGGTATTTAAGTAGAAAAAGTTAAAGGAAATTGTCCAATATCCACCGAGTTTTGGACGTGCAGCCCTCGAGGATTACTCTGTGATAAAAGAAATGAATTCTCTGTAACCATTCCACTTCCAATTATAAAAAAAAATAGTCTTTTACGAGAGGCTAAAGGTTGTCTAGAACTAGAGGATCTCTAGTCTTCCATTTATCTCTACTCAAACTAAAAAAAATTCATGGCAAATGAAGCTGAGATCATAGGAACCAGACTCTTGTTACAACCTCACTGATGCACTCTGATCTCAAGGCACAACATTAAGCTTCTTGACATATGCAGTTCTAGTTTTCTGGTTCTCATAATATCAGCCAGAAGTAACCAATATATGCTCGATTGAAGAACTCCTAAGGATTCAAAGACAGCAACTTTAGGTTGAATTATTCCTTTCCTTTTAGAGAGAAAGTGAGGTACTTTCATTATATATAGCAACACGGGAACACTGCATTATCTGTAGATGCATTATTCAAAGACCAGCACCGGAAATCACATTTTCCTCCATAAAAGACACAAGTGCCAGCCGAGTGTTGGACATTTTTTCCTCTCCTTTTATGAATTACCTGTGTGATTACCCCCATTGCAAAGGACTTTTCAGTTAGATGGAGTGGTTGTTACTCGGGCAGAAATAGAAAAAGTTGGAACTCAGTTTCAAAAATGTTTAAATTGGAATAAATGGTTGGAGAGGAACAGAAGAATGCTTCAAGGGAAAGTACCAATGAAAGATCTAAATATCTGATAACTCAATATTTTTTAAGATTTTGATACCGATAAATCCAAGTTTTTCAGTTTTGAAACTCTGTAGATAATGGACCCGCCTTGTACTGGTCTCCACTTAAATACCAGATTGGGTTCAATAGCCAGGATTCATACTCATGACATACACCTACCATACATCCCTCGATGTACTACCTTTGCCGTTGAACCCAAAACCAGGGAGCATCTGATTAATCAATCTTTCTACCCTGGTGCAAGGATAACCACCCTTATTCTTGTGATCTGTTAACCTTGTGGACGTGGATGAGCTAAACTTGTAAAGCTTACTGTTTTGGGGAGGATATAAACATTCAATTGTGTTTCTGTAAGTTTCTTGAATATCCTTATTTTAACTGGATGTGGTACCCCCTTGGCACCCATTAATGAGATTAATATCTACCTTTAAAAAGGAGTTCTTCTCGAACCATCTTGAGCACTCTTTATTAGCAGCCATTGTCAACCGCATAAGTTTTTAATCTGGATGTGGAGATCTGATATGAAGTCAAATGACAGCATCTGTAATTGATTTTTTTTTGGGAAAGGGTGG
>MU675314.1:0-30804 GCA_026770625.1 Nicotiana glauca
CCCACCTGGAGAACAAGGGAATAAATTTCAAGTTCAGCAATCAGGCGCCCACCTGGAGAACAAGGGAATACATTTAAAGTTTCAGCAATCAGGCGCCCACCTAGAGAACAAGGGAATACATTGCAAGTTTCAGCAATCAGGCACCCACCTAGAGAACAAGGGAATACATTTCAAGTTTCAGCAATCAGGCGCCCACCTAGAGAACAAGGGAATACATTTCAAATGTCAGCAATCAGGCGCCCGCCTAGAGCACAAGGGAATACATTTCAAGTTACAGCAACCAGGCGCCCAGCTGAAGAACAAGGGAAGACGTTTCAAGTCCAGCAATCAGGCACCCACCTGGAGAACAAGGGAATACATTTCAAGTTTAGCAATCAGGCGCCCACCTGGAGAACAAGGGAATATATTTCAAGTTTTAGCAATAAGGCGCCACCTGGAGAACAAGGGAATACGTTTCAAGTTTCAGCAATCAGGCGCCCACCTAGAGAACTAGGGAATACGTTTCAAGTTTCAGAAATCAGGCGCCCACCTGGAGAACAAGGGATAACATTTCAAATTCAGCAATCAGGCACTCACCTGGAGAACAAGGGAATACATTTCAAGTTTCAGCAATCAGGCGCCCACCTGGAGAACAACGCAATACATTTCAAGTTTGAGCAATCAGGCGCCCACCAGGAGATAAGGGGAATAGATTACAAGTTCAGCAATCAGACGCCCACCTGGAGAACAAGGGAATACATTTCAAGTTTCAGCAATCAGGCGCCCACCTGGAGAACAAGGGCATACATTTCAAGTGTCAGCAATCAGGCTCCCACCTGGAGAACAAGGGAATACATTTCAAGTTTCATCAATCAGGTGCCCACCTAGAGAACAAGGGAATAAATTTAAAGTTTCAACAATCAGGCGCCCACCTGGAGAACAAGGGAATACGTTTCAAGTAAAGCAATCAGGGGCCCACCTGGAGAACAAGGGAAAATATTTCAAGTTCAGCAATCAGGCGCCCATCTGGAGAACAAGGGAATATATTTCAAGTTCAGAAATTCGGTGCCCACCTGGAGAACAAGGGCATACATTTCAAGTGTCAGCAATCAGGCTCCCACCTGGAGAACAAGGGCATACATTTCAAGTGTCAGCAATCAGGCTCCCACCTGGAGAACAAGGGCATACATTTCAAGTGTCAGCAATCAGGCTCCCACCTGGAGAACAAGGGCATACATTTCAAGTGTCAGCAATCAGGCTCCCACCTGGAGAACAAGGGCATACATTTCAAGTGTCAGCAATCAGGCTCCCACCTGGAGAACAAGGGCATACATTTCAAGTGTCAGCAATCAGGCTCCCACCTGGAGAACAAGGGCATACATTTCAAGTGTCAGCAATCAGGCTCCCACCTGGAGAACAAGGGCATACATTTCAAGTGTCAGCAATCAGGCTCCCACCTGGAGAACAAGGGCATACATTTCAAGTGTCAGCAATCAGGCTCCCACCTGGAGAACAAGGGCATACATTTCAAGTGTCAGCAATCAGGCTCCCACCTGGAGAACAAGGGCATACATTTCAAGTGTCAGCAATCAGGCTCCCACCTGGAGAACAAGGGCATACATTTCAAGTGTCAGCAATCAGGCTCCCACCTGGAGAACAAGGGCATACATTTCAAGTGTCAGCAATCAGGCTCCCACCTGGAGAACAAGGGCATACATTTCAAGTGTCAGCAATCAGGCTCCCACCTGGAGAACAAGGGCATACATTTCAAGTGTCAGCAATCAGGCTCCCACCTGGAGAACAAGGGCATACATTTCAAGTGTCAGCAATCAGGCTCCCACCTGGAGAACAAGGGCATACATTTCAAGTGTCAGCAATCAGGCTCCCACCTGGAGAACAAGGGCATACATTTCAAGTGTCAGCAATCAGGCTCCCACCTGGAGAACAAGGGCATACATTTCAAGTGTCAGCAATCAGGCTCCCACCTGGAGAACAAGGGCATACATTTCAAGTGTCAGCAATCAGGCTCCCACCTGGAGAACAAGGGCATACATTTCAAGTGTCAGCAATCAGGCTCCCACCTGGAGAACAAGGGCATACATTTCAAGTGTCAGCAATCAGGCTCCCACCTGGAGAACAAGGGCATACATTTCAAGTGTCAGCAATCAGGCTCCCACCTGGAGAACAAGGGCATACATTTCAAGTGTCAGCAATCAGGCTCCCACCTGGAGAACAAGGGCATACATTTCAAGTGTCAGCAATCAGGCTCCCACCTGGAGAACAAGGGCATACATTTCAAGTGTCAGCAATCAGGCTCCCACCTGGAGAACAAGGGCATACATTTCAAGTGTCAGCAATCAGGCTCCCACCTGGAGAACAAGGGCATACATTTCAAGTGTCAGCAATCAGGCTCCCACCTGGAGAACAAGGGCATACATTTCAAGTGTCAGCAATCAGGCTCCCACCTGGAGAACAAGGGCATACATTTCAAGTGTCAGCAATCAGGCTCCCACCTGGAGAACAAGGGCATACATTTCAAGTGTCAGCAATCAGGCTCCCACCTGGAGAACAAGGGCATACATTTCAAGTGTCAGCAATCAGGCTCCCACCTGGAGAACAAGGGCATACATTTCAAGTGTCAGCAATCAGGCTCCCACCTGGAGAACAAGGGCATACATTTCAAGTGTCAGCAATCAGGCTCCCACCTGGAGAACAAGGGCATACATTTCAAGTGTCAGCAATCAGGCTCCCACCTGGAGAACAAGGGCATACATTTCAAGTGTCAGCAATCAGGCTCCCACCTGGAGAACAAGGGCATACATTTCAAGTGTCAGCAATCAGGCTCCCACCTGGAGAACAAGGGCATACATTTCAAGTGTCAGCAATCAGGCTCCCACCTGGAGAACAAGGGCATACATTTCAAGTGTCAGCAATCAGGCTCCCACCTGGAGAACAAGGGCATACATTTCAAGTGTCAGCAATCAGGCTCCCACCTGGAGAACAAGGGCATACATTTCAAGTGTCAGCAATCAGGCTCCCACCTGGAGAACAAGGGCATACATTTCAAGTGTCAGCAATCAGGCTCCCACCTGGAGAACAAGGGCATACATTTCAAGTGTCAGCAATCAGGCTCCCACCTGGAGAACAAGGGCATACATTTCAAGTGTCAGCAATCAGGCTCCCACCTGGAGAACAAGGGCATACATTTCAAGTGTCAGCAATCAGGCTCCCACCTGGAGAACAAGGGCATACATTTCAAGTGTCAGCAATCAGGCTCCCACCTGGAGAACAAGGGCATACATTTCAAGTGTCAGCAATCAGGCTCCCACCTGGAGAACAAGGGCATACATTTCAAGTGTCAGCAATCAGGCTCCCACCTGGAGAACAAGGGCATACATTTCAAGTGTCAGCAATCAGGCTCCCACCTGGAGAACAAGGGCATACATTTCAAGTGTCAGCAATCAGGCTCCCACCTGGAGAACAAGGGCATACATTTCAAGTGTCAGCAATCAGGCTCCCACCTGGAGAACAAGGGCATACATTTCAAGTGTCAGCAATCAGGCTCCCACCTGGAGAACAAGGGCATACATTTCAAGTGTCAGCAATCAGGCTCCCACCTGGAGAACAAGGGCATACATTTCAAGTGTCAGCAATCAGGCTCCCACCTGGAGAACAAGGGCATACATTTCAAGTGTCAGCAATCAGGCTCCCACCTGGAGAACAAGGGCATACATTTCAAGTGTCAGCAATCAGGCTCCCACCTGGAGAACAAGGGCATACATTTCAAGTGTCAGCAATCAGGCTCCCACCTGGAGAACAAGGGCATACATTTCAAGTGTCAGCAATCAGGCTCCCACCTGGAGAACAAGGGCATACATTTCAAGTGTCAGCAATCAGGCTCCCACCTGGAGAACAAGGGCATACATTTCAAGTGTCAGCAATCAGGCTCCCACCTGGAGAACAAGGGCATACATTTCAAGTGTCAGCAATCAGGCTCCCACCTGGAGAACAAGGGCATACATTTCAAGTGTCAGCAATCAGGCTCCCACCTGGAGAACAAGGGCATACATTTCAAGTGTCAGCAATCAGGCTCCCACCTGGAGAACAAGGGCATACATTTCAAGTGTCAGCAATCAGGCTCCCACCTGGAGAACAAGGGCATACATTTCAAGTGTCAGCAATCAGGCTCCCACCTGGAGAACAAGGGCATACATTTCAAGTGTCAGCAATCAGGCTCCCACCTGGAGAACAAGGGCATACATTTCAAGTGTCAGCAATCAGGCTCCCACCTGGAGAACAAGGGCATACATTTCAAGTGTCAGCAATCAGGCTCCCACCTGGAGAACAAGGGCATACATTTCAAGTGTCAGCAATCAGGCTCCCACCTGGAGAACAAGGGCATACATTTCAAGTGTCAGCAATCAGGCTCCCACCTGGAGAACAAGGGCATACATTTCAAGTGTCAGCAATCAGGCTCCCACCTGGAGAACAAGGGCATACATTTCAAGTGTCAGCAATCAGGCTCCCACCTGGAGAACAAGGGCATACATTTCAAGTGTCAGCAATCAGGCTCCCACCTGGAGAACAAGGGCATACATTTCAAGTGTCAGCAATCAGGCTCCCACCTGGAGAACAAGGGCATACATTTCAAGTGTCAGCAATCAGGCTCCCACCTGGAGAACAAGGGCATACATTTCAAGTGTCAGCAATCAGGCTCCCACCTGGAGAACAAGGGCATACATTTCAAGTGTCAGCAATCAGGCTCCCACCTGGAGAACAAGGGCATACATTTCAAGTGTCAGCAATCAGGCTCCCACCTGGAGAACAAGGGCATACATTTCAAGTGTCAGCAATCAGGCTCCCACCTGGAGAACAAGGGCATACATTTCAAGTGTCAGCAATCAGGCTCCCACCTGGAGAACAAGGGCATACATTTCAAGTGTCAGCAATCAGGCTCCCACCTGGAGAACAAGGGAATACATTTCAAGTTCAGCAATCAAGCGCCCACCTGGAGAACAAGGGAATATATTTCAAGTTCTGCAATCTGGCGCCCACCTGGAGAACAAGGGAAAACATTTCAAGTTTTAGCAATCAGGTGCCCACCTGGAGAACAAGGGAATACGTTTGAAGTTCAGCAGTCAGATGCCCACCTGGAGAACAAGGGAATACATTTCAAGTTTCAGCAATCATGCGCCCACCTGGAGAACAAGGGATTACATTTCAAGTTCAGCAATCAGGCGCCCACCTGGAGAACAAGGGAATACATTTTAAGTGTCAGCAATCAGGAGCCCGCTTGTAGAATAGAGGCATATATTTCAAGTTTCAGCAGTCAAGCATCACCCGGAGAAATGGCGAAGCATATTAGATCACAGTTCAAGGCAACAACAAAAGAATTCGACCAAGAGAATACAAGGTAAAAAGGCAACAAGAACCGCAAGATCAAGTTTGAAGACATAGATAGGACTGTTGTAATTCATAAATCATAGCTTAGTCTAGCTTCTTTTTATTTTGACACGGTGTAATAAGAGGGTTCAGTAAGTAGTAGCAGCAGCCGCAGCAATAGAGAAACCACAGTTTCATGGTAGTCCCAGCTATCAGACATTCCCGAACTACACCGACCTGATTCGTTTTTAGCTAAGGATATGTAGGTAACCTCAGAAGCAGGTTGCGGTCAAACTTTTCAAAAATGCTTCACACGAAGTATTCATCCGGGCAAAAATCTCCGTATTTGCTCACTTATCTTTGCACGAAAACTTTTCGTGTTTCCGAGCAAAGAGAGGCAGTTGTAAGCACGTGATTTTTGCCCTATATGAATTACTCCCAGAAATTCAAAACAAATAATTTCTTTTCATCATTTTCAATTTTGTGAATTTTTCGTGGCATTGCATTTTTAATTCATAAAATACAAAAAAATACGTTGCATTTGCTTTTAGGATTTAACTTTGCATTTTAGGATTAATTAAGAAAATTAGTTATTTTTCACTACATTTTTTTTTTACTTTTGACTTTGATCTTGAGTACTGTTTCTTTAAATTAGTTTTGTGTTAATTATCATATAGGTTTAATTAGTGTTATTTAGTTAATTTGATTTAGGAATTAATTCAGGTTTTTATTTTTAGTTTTAATAAATAAAAGATTTGTATTAAAAGAAAAAAAAAAGCAAAAATAGGCCAGCCAAACTTTGGGCCAGTTTCGAATCACATGGCCAGCCCAAGCATTCCCCCAAATCCACCCCAAAATCAAGCCCAAACACACCGGACCCGGTCCAGCCCCCACCCTTTCAAAAAGGCATCGTTTCGCCTAGAATCGATCCCAGCCGTCGAGGTTCTTAGGTCTAACGGCTGGGAAGTGGGGTTCTTTTGATATAAAATTGTCCGATTCGCCCCTACCCCCTCATTCATCATCTATAAACCCTAATAACATACCACCACCCTCCGCCGTCCACCGTCGGCCAGAAATCGCCTCCGCCGGCGGCCGGTCCCCAAATAACCCTAAATTTACACCACTACCTCACCTCCTCCTCCTCATTATGGATCTAACCTTATCTTCCCTCAAATCCCATCCTAGCTCCTCGAATATTTGAATTAGTGGTCGCCGCCTCCGCCGCCCACGATGGCGCCACCTCCAAATCCCACCCAAGTTACACCATGGGACCTCCTCACCCTCCTCTCCTTAAACCCCCACTTATTTCCCTTCAAACATTTTTCCAGAGCCTTAAATTTCAAATCAAAATTTCGGTTGGAACCCTAATTGGGGATGATTGGTTTCTGGGCTATAATAGCCCTTAATTACATGTTTTCTCATGAAAACACGTAATTAGGGATAGTTATAGTCCGATTAAATCCAAGGAATCATGCCAGCATTCGAACTCTAATCTAATTTTAAGGTATTTCATCGTCTTCTTTAGTTTCTTTTCATTCTTGTTTCTGGTTTGTTTTCTTTCATTTTTACTCAGAATGTTTTATTTCCTGGTTGATTTAGAACTCTTATGGTTCTGTTCATGTTTAATCCTGTCCAATTTTTATTTTTGTTTTTGGTTTAATTCTGTTATGATTCTAATTTTTCTCTATTTTTGTGTTTGTTTTCGTTAAACAATTGGTGCTGTTAGATTGACTTAATTTTCAATTTTGTTTTAATGGCTAATTTCTGATTGATAGAATTCATTTCCTTCCTAGAATTTGTTTAGTACTAGCTGTTTGATTTCAACTCCTAGTTAGTTAACTAGGATTAGTAGACCAGGGTAAAAGGGAGCTAGTTTATTTAGTAATTTTCAGAAGAAAAAAGGGTAATATGGGTAATTTAACATAAGGAATTCGATAGTAACTGAAAATGAAACTCCTTAGGACTCTCTAGATGGGGTTTTAAGTTGAAATTCAAAAAGATAGGTGTAGTGACTTGGGTAGCAAGTCAATAAATAAGGGACTAAATAGTCTAAAAAGTTAAAATAAAATGGACTAAAAGGCAAAACAAAACCTGTAGGTATTTCCCTAGGTAGTTGCCTATAAAAGGTACCATTTCTTCCTTTAGAAGCCAAGGTTTTAGAGCTAAAAAAATCAAAAAGTAAAGGCTGCCCAGTTTTACAGTTTTAGGAAAAGGTTTAGAAGTTGAAAATCCCAAAAAAAAGGTTGCTACTGTTCTATTGCAATTTAATTCTCAATTCAAAGAAGTTTCACTCTTAAAATCACCTTTGTTTCTTATGCTGATAATGGCTTGAAGTACAGTTCAATTCAAGACTGGTTTAGGGTCCCTTGATTCATTAAGACTCAAGTTGGCATTGCATTTTGGTTTCAAAATAACTCTATTAAGTTCATCCCTGGGGTTTGTTTGTTGTTGTTACTGCTACTCTCCTCTCTCTTCCTTTTGTTTGTGTTATCCAAGTATTCTTCTAACTCAATGACTGAGTATTGAATCATGTAAATCGATGATTGGATGGAATACAAGCTGATATTTGCTCAATTTCTTCTATTATACTGTTCACTGCTGTATTAAATACTTAGTTTCAATATCATTAGCATATTTAGAATGATGTGCAACAAGTTTTATAGATTTTTCATGACAAAATGAATCATGGAATCCAGTTATATAGCTATATGTCTGTACATACTGTTCTGGATCACAAGTTAAGTTTTCATGGTTGATTGAGGATTCATATAGATTTTTTGTGACTGTAGGATATTATCAGTAGTGTTAAATCTTTATGTGAGCTTGAATGGTTCATAGGTGCTGAGATTTAGCTATGTTAGTCAAGTGTTATGAATATTTAAGATCACCAACACTGTTGAATATGGGCTCATGTATGCTTTTCTTTGATTTCTGTTAAAGATTAGAGATGTTTAGTCAACTGTAATGGATGTTCTGTTCGTTTTTTAGGCCAAGCAAATGATTACTTGTTTTAAAATTCATGCGTAGGTGATGTTTGATTTCTTTAAAGGTTATTAATTAGAAAAATGGATCAAAAAGAGAAGAACAGGATCATTATTTCCGGTGTTCATAAGTTAATATCCCATTTGTGTTAGTTTCAGTAGTTTCTTTCCAATGAATGTTGAATCAGGGGTTGATTACAGTGTTTTGTGTGGGAGGCCTGCTTTGTGCTAAATAGAAGTGGGCCACATTACAAGCCCATTTAGAATAACACCAGCCTGGGAATTGAGGGCCTCTGTTTGTGAGCCATCAGACTTTTGTCGGGCTTGTCTTCAATTTAATACTTTGGGTCTTTAATAGTAAGCCCAGTTTCAACATAGAGCAATCCTCAATGATTTTCATGAGTACCAGGCCTTTAGAAATGTGCTCATCAACAGGTGGGTTCGTATAGCCCAAGTATCAAGCCATTTTATTTTAAAGGGCACATTTTTTGTCTCCGAACGGAGGCTTTGACAAGCATTGGGCCTGCCACTAGGCCTGGCAGCCTTTGAGCAATTGAGAACATAAATCTAGGTAAAATAGTCTTAAACCCTTTAGTATTAGCTTAATATTAAAAAATTATTAATATTCGTAGCAAGCCTTTAGGGCCGTTAAAATACGATTGTGCTTGCGTATACGTTTGTGTAACATGACCATAATCCTAAAATTAACTCGGAGTATGCGTTCGCGCAACTTCGCTCAATACTTTCTTAATAATAAAACAGGCTCCAGCTTTTAATTATTTAAGTTCATTAAAATCACATATGGCCTTTCTAGTAATTTCGTAGGCTATACATAAAAATAATAACCAAATATTTCGTAGAATATCCTTTAAAGCCGTTGAAAATACCAAGTGTGGTTGCGTATACGTCCGCGTAACACAACTACATTTCTAAAAACAAAACCGGAGTATGCGTTCACGCAACTTCGGTCCAAACACTCTTAATAATAATTAAGCGTCATTGATTGTGGACATGTTCGCGTGACATGATTTTTGACGCACCAAACGGGCGGGTATATGTACGCGTAACCCGTCTCAAGATAATTTTCTAATTAAAAGTGGTGAAAGAAACACATGCACATAGGTTTAAAATAGTAATTAAATAATTTAATAAGCCAAGTAGGATCAAAGTGACCGTGCTCGAACCACGGAACTCGGGAGTGCCTAACACCTTCTCCCGGGTTAACAGAATTCCTTACCCGAATTTTTTGATCGCAAATTGTATACAGGGTCATTCTTTTCCTCGATTCGGGATTTAAACTGATGACTTGGGACACCATAAATCTCCCAAGTGGCGACTGTGATTTTAACTAAATAATCCTGTTTCGATTGTCACTTCAATTTGGAAATAACTCCATTTATTATACTCTTTACGGGGTGTAGTAAGAAAAAGGAGGTGTGACAGATACACAGTTCCATAATTATTTTCTTGCCTTACTTTCTACCTATTTTTTAAAACTATAAATACCCGGATTTTCTTATTAACACAAAACACACGAACACTCTTAGTTCCTGAACTCACACTCACACTCAAAAGTATTCTCTCGTGTTACTTCTACTATGGACTGCTCTCAAGCCTTGCTACTTGCTTTTTCTGTATTTTGCTCTTTGAAACTGGTATGTCCTGATTAAGATTTTCAGTAATCACAATAATGTGTTTACTTAATACTTTTACTCTCTTGTCTGCCTACTGCTTGTGTTTAGTTCAGTACTTATTGTAGCATCTTGCCATTTCCTTTTGCCTATTTTGCACCTACTATGCATCCGAAATGTGTCTGATGCTAATGGTTTGTTTGAGGCATGACAATATTGAGTATTACTGTCTATGACTCAAACTTGGTTCCCCTGGAATCATAACCTCTATGTGGCCATCATATGTTGTGTATTCTTGTTAATTTTGTAAGCATAACAGCACTCCCTATTGCTGTGTATGCTCAGAATTAGCTAATGCCTAAGTACATAGGCTTGTTGCAATCCCCAATCACTGAACCCCTTTGTGTGAAATCCTCAATCCTGTAACTGTTTTCCAGTGCCTGTTCCCCTTTTCTGTACTTTCTTAGTTCTTTAACACTCTATTTCTTCGCTTGCACTCTCTCTTAGACTTAAGTTCCGCCCCCTCTTGTGAGACTTTCCTTGGGACCCATTGAGCTCCCTTTGAACTTGGACACTTGAGGGCTAGCATTTCCACACTGCACTTGTCCCTATTCTGGTAATAGAATTTGGGTGTGAGCACTTCACGGAGTCCCATTGAGGCTGTTAGGGAACTTTGACACACTCAAATTGGAGAAAGGCTTTGGATCGACGAATTTTTTTTTTGAGTTGGTCTATCTCATAATTAAGACAGGAAGTCAAGAATCAGGCCTTTTAGGGTTGTAATTATTTTCTTTATATTTTTTTTGATGTATTTATTACTTTGGTTTGTAGGAATTTGTAAAGAATACCCGGGGTTGGCTAGCGAAATAGGGTTGGGTAATTATGCATGCAAAGGGTAGAGATCATGCCTATAGGACTGTTCTAATTCTGCATATTCAACTACATATAGAGATCATGCCTATAGGACTGTTCTAATTTTGCATATTCAATTACATATAGAAATCATGCCTATAGGACTGTTATAATTTTGCATATTCAATCACATATAGAAATCATGCCTATAGGACTGTCATAGTTCTGAGTATTCAACTTCACCTAGCAATCATGCCTATAGGATTCTTCTAACGTTATTCCGTATAATTCAAACTGCATTTAGATTCCATGTTTATAAGGTTTAAAATAATTTCTGCATTTAGATACCATGTTTATAAGGTTTAAAACAAGTTCTGCATCTAGAAACCGTGTTTATGAGGTTTAAAACAAGTTTTGCATTCATAAGTGTCTAAAATCAGCAACGTGCAGAAAACATGCCTATAGGAGTTTCTAAATTAATTTGATTCATCCTATGCTAGACGTAAAAATCAATAATAATATATACCATCACCCACAAAGCTTGTAATCAATTTGTTTAATTCTGCATCTCTTTTGATAATCTAAGTCGCTCGCTTTACAGTGTTAACAAACATGCATCTTTTTATGATTTCAAACAATTCATCTTTAAGCTTTTCTCTCTTACCACCTTCAAAGTTCATAGATACCACGCCTCTAGGATCCCGTCTAAACACTTAGACAAGCCTTAGAGTAATAATTGAAAACTGAATCTGCTTCTGTTAATTATTACAACTAGCATGTAGTCCTGATTTGGACTTCTTATCTGAATTATGTAATAAACCAATCTACCCTAATATTTTAGACTCCTTCATATGTAATTCTAATTAGACCCAAGCAGTACGTGTAAGAATGCTATTATGTGCGTTTTGGTATGCAATGAGGTATATATAAGCCTTGTTTGTTTCTATGTGTATTTCCTAAAAATATGCAGTATGTGTTTTGTGTGTCGCCTTAGAATTTTACCTTTGAAACTCCAAATAAGCCTAACGTCCATCCCTTTAGGATTAGTAGTCCTAAATGCCTTCGGGACTGATAAAAATGGGATGGGTAACAGCATAGAATAAGTAATCGAGACCAAACCGCATTTTAAATACCTTAACAGGGTGGGATGGGTAGCTATGGATATGATGACCATGTGATAATGTCATGAGTATCCCCTCATGGAGAAGTGATTACCTGGAATTGTGTGGGGTGATCCATATTATTAATAAACCTAGGACCCCCCTCCCTTTATTCTTTATTTCTTCTCTTTTAGCATTGTAACTCTTTATTTTAAAAATAAGCTTTTCTAATTGCCCCTTTTCAATCTTGTCTACAACCTTTATATGTTGAAACCCCCTCTTATTTGACCTTATTTGCTTATGTGTTGATCGTACCCAAATTCACAATAATTGTCTGGTCGGGAACCACACTAGTGGATTTTGAGGGATGCCTAACACCTTCCCCTTAGAATAATTTCAAGCCCTTACCCTATCTCTGGTTATTCAAATCAAAATTATTTTGGTGTCCTAATGCACCCTAATCATTAGGTGGAGACTCTTCAATTGCAAACCAAATTCCCAAAAGGAATGAGTTATGCTCCAAATGTCATAAACCCGATTTCGCAAGAAAAAGGCAGCACGAAAGCACCAAGTATCTAAAATCTGTAAGACCTCAATCAAGGCATGAACCATACTTGTACAAACTATATAAAAACTGTAATAAAATCAAAGGCATGAAAATTTTGTCAGACCTTATTAAACGCATAAACTTGATCTCAAAGTTAAGGCTATATATCAAACTTATAAGACCCATAAAAGGCATACCATCGATATAGATGCCTAAACTACTTCACTTGGGATCAAAAATGGCTCCGGCCAAGCACAAATAACTATGGTCATAATGTTGTACCAGCTCGGGGACGCCCAACCATCAATACAAAATCACAGTACTTCAATTACTTCGAATCTACTTCGAAAAGAACCAGTTAAACAGGCTACCCTCGACATAGGCAAAAGAGCTTCGATCATGTCAGCTCCAAATCATAGGCTTCGAGATACTCAGCCTCTGAGCCAAACCTCCCGAGGTGCTCGATCATCACCACAAAATAACTCGTAATCGAGGTTCTTCCTGAACCGTCAAAGAGTCAAGAAAAAATTATTATGAAAAGTCATTAACGAGGGAAATATAAAGTGAATAAAAGGTCACTTCGACCCAAGGCGTAAGAGCCATTGTCGCCACCCCGAATAAAAGGCCGCATTGGCCCAAGGCGTAAGAGACATTGTCCCAAGGCGTAAGAGCCATTGTCGCCAGCCCACACAAATCCAAAAACTTGAGGGTCAAATGAGCTCGAGTCAGAACCTGACTCAGAGACTTAACCAAAAATAGTTAACTACATATGCCTAAGGGTAAAGTGTAAGAGCCATTATTGCTGCTAATGAGCCTCAGGGCCACACACATAAAAGGTCACTTCGACCCAAGGCGTAAGAGCCATTGTCGCCGGCCCGTGCAAATACAAAAACTTGAGGGCCAAATGAGCTCGAGTCAAAACCCGACTCAGAGACTAAAACCCAAAACAGTTGATCAAAACATGTCTAAAAACAAAAGCATAACAGCTCAAACACCGGCTTATACTAAAGGCTCGCATCGGCCGAGTACATAAAAGCCTACGGGGCAGCCCGATGAGCCTTAGGGCCATATTGCGAATCTAAGGATTCCTAACGATTGAAAATTCCAACTCACCCGACCAAATTCGAGATAAAAGGGGATACAGAAGAAGTAAAGCCACGAGGTTTTCTTTTATACACATATGCAAAAAAACATGATCTCCATCGACAAATATGCTTTGAAAATACTATATACAGATGGCAGAATATACGCCCTCCCCCTGGGAGCTACGGCCTGCCGGCCTCATCTTCTTTTTCCTCGATGTCGGACAGAAGTAATCGAGCATCACACTCGTCCTCCCTCACTCGCGCCAACTCTTCTCAGAGGATAAAACCCCTCGTATGGATCTCTTCGAAAGTCTCCTTCGAGACTTACAACGAGCATATTTTTTGATCCTCTCTTCGCAGTCGAGGACCCTTCTTAACTCATCTTGAACATTGACAACATCCATTAAATAAATCACCATCTCCTGGTTAGCCTTCGTTCGGCTCATTATGCCTCCAGCCGGGCATCAACGATCTCAGTCCTGGCCTTCGAAAGCTCGGACTCAAGTTTCATAATCATATTTGTTTGAACCAAAGCATTGTCACAAGCTAAGCGGAGTTGAACCTCAAGGGTGGGAACTTTATCCAGGGCACCCTTCTCCTATAAAGCCTAAACATCTGCCTGAGCTCCTAGCTCATCATGTTCACTCTTGGCTAGGCCAGCTTTATCCCAAAGATGCTTTAGGGCCTCCGTCCTTTTTGTGCAACTGAGATAAATAAAGTATTAGCCTCAGAAGCTAGAAGGCGGAACGCATACTCACTCGGGACAGAAAACTACCTGCTCATTCAATTAGCTCTCATAATTCCAGCTCAGGTCCACATCATACGCAAGTGTTCTAGCTAGACTTACTTTTCATCGCAAAGGAACCTAAAGGATCTCTCCTCATCAAGAGCTTTCCACAGCCTTGCTTCACAGCGAAGCAGCCAGGATTTAAGCCTGTCGAAGATCTACAAAAGAAAACCCAATAAGGAAGGGAAGATGCAAAATTCAAAAAGCCTATGTCGAAACTCACCATGAAGTGAAGCCGCTAGACTTCCTCGAAGGCCGAGCAAACATCTTTCAATCTAGCTCCCTCAGCCCTGAAAGCGTTGACTCTGGTCGAGGCACGATCGCTTGAAGTATGCGACCCTAGGTTTCTAGTATCCCTCAAAGTACTATCAACTAAAAAAGAAGGTGACGGAAATAGAGAAACCACCTTTCCATAATCAGGAACGACAAGCGCGGCAGGCTCAGACAATGCTTCAATTTTGAAGCCCCGGTCCCGTTTTGCCTTGCTTTGAGCACCATCACCCTGTAAAGGCACCTCTCGCCTATTATTGTCGTTCTCTAGACTGGAAGCTGGCAACCCTTCCCCCTCTCCAAAGGAGCATGGCCTCGCCTCAAAAGGCTCTCCGGTGCCTACAACAACAAGATTAATATGCAGAAAGGGAAAATGCCTCTCCAGATGAAGGAAGGTAAAGGAAATAATAGCACAATACACACTATGATGTTTTACCTCCCATCTGCCCCGGGACAAAGCTCGCCACTTGCGCTCATCACAATTCGAGTGTGTCACCAACTTCCCAACCCAATCCAATAGATCAGGAACGTTTCCAGGCACTCATGAAACCACTGTAGAAAAAGAAAAGAAGGCACGGTTACAAAACCAACCTTCGCCATAAACAAAACTGAGAAGGCATGGAATGTATCACTTATATGTATAGTTCTATTCCTCAGGGAATGGCATAAGCTCCACAAGGATAATGTAAGCGGTTCGGACTCGGATGAATCGACTCATCCATTTTTTATCTCCATCTTCCTCATCGTCAACTGTGAAGGGCGTGGTCAACTGGTATCACTGGGTTAGCAGACCTCGATGGTGAAAGAGTCGGTACAACCTAATAAGATGACTGAGCATAAATTCAAGCCCCACCTTCTCCATAATAAATCTCATCATCAACATTATTCACCAAAATAACGGGTGGATCTGTGCCAAGGTAACCCGATACTTCAAACAGAAGTCCAGCTCAATCCTATCAAGGGAGCCCAGTGTGAAAGGATACATGTACACATTCAAGAATCCATCAGCACGATCCGTGATGCCCTCATCCGGGGAAAATATCTGTAACACCACTTTCTCCCCCCAGCCGCAGTCTTTTCTCACTAACTCAAGGTGCTCTTCTCCTATCAAAGAAGTAATCTTCAAGGTATACTCTCGATGATCCTGAATATTGGAGGCAAAACTCTCCCCTATCTGACAGACAAACCCAATGTAGCAATCATAGCTACGACAAGACTAGGGAACTAAAGCAGGAATCTATGAATGTACGTCATAACTGAAGGAACGAAAGGCTTAACGCTGAAATGGAAGGGTAACTACTTAAAATGGTGGGGTCTCCAAAGAAGCAGAAACGACCCTATATATGGAAAAAAATAGCAACGATCTACCTGCTGATAACTAGGGATGTTGATACCTTTTATACTCCTTCTTGCTTATGTTTTGAATAGGAATTTGCACAAAATAGTCCCATAAGGCTCACAAGTTGTACTTGATTACAGGTTTGATTAATAAAGTGACAAGATGTCAAAGATCAAGTCAAAAGGAGCCAAACTTGCACAAATACTAAGACAAGACAAAGCCTAGGAAAAACAAGGCCAGTGTGGTCGCACTACATTCTGTGCGGTCCGCACTAGGAGATTTAGAGAGCATGATTTCCATGCAAAGAGGAAGTGCGGCCGCACTACCATTTTGTGTGGTCCGCACTGACATCAACGCAGCCGCAGTCCATTCTCTGTGGTCCGCAGTGATGAGAATCAGAGAGTTGCAATTTCCCAGTGTCAAGCCAATGCGGTCCGTGGTCCATTTTATGCGGACCGCACTAGGAGCCTCTGTGGCTGCAATCCATTCTCTGCGATCCCGGTACCCAAGTTTAGAGAATAGTTTTTCCAAGTCCAAAACCCTAGTTTGGACTAGTCCATTTTGTACGGTCCGCACTAACCCCGTAGGGGTATTTTTGTCCAAAATTGTCAGCTTAGTATAAATAGCTTCTTTTCCATTTTTAGGTCAAGGAGACAGTATTAGAACATAGCTACGCTCGTGCTTTCGATATTTGTAGCCATTTTGGGCAATTTTATCGACATTTCATCATTAAATATTTGTGTATATCTTAGTAATTAATTAAAAGGAGTTTTTCTTTATCTATTTCTTGCTTTTATTCTTTAAATATGAGTAGCTAGACCCATAAGCTAGGGTTGTAGCTCAACCCTGTTGTAGGTAATTGACGGGTCTTGCATTTTAGGGATAGATTGACTATGTGTGTTTGTTATTTGGGCCAATTTCATGGTTAATTGCTGAATTAGTGGTTGCAAACACTAGTTTATGTTAAGTTGACTTGAGCTTTTCTTGAGAAAGAAAGACTAAGTCTCTGAAATTGGTCCAACAAGGAATTGGGGCATACTCAAGAGATTGATAGCCCCAATTAAAGGGTTAAACCTCAAGAGAGTAATACCCTACATGAACCCTAGTTGCTTGTGCAAATTTGCATACCCAATTGGTCTTGAGAAAGTCAATTCGAGCAAAATCACTCGAACCACCGAGAGGTGTAAAGTGGGTAAATTCATACAACGGTTATATCATACTCCCCAAAAATGTCAAGCGTGCCTTAGACTCAAGTAACCGTCAATTGACCACCAAGGCGGAAGTCACTACCCTAGTGCCTTTTAAATCATTTCAATAACCCGTAACATTTCAACTCTTAGCTTAATCTAGTTGCATTTACCATTTGTTGTTTGATAAATAGTAGAAGTAAAACAAAAACCCAAAAATGATTTAAAGTATAATTTGGAACACTTACGAAACTCTACACTAGATAGATACTCGATTCCAAATTTTAACTCTTTGTGGATATCGATCTCGACCATAAATCGGGTAAAAGCTACTCCGACCCTCTCACGCTACTTAATTAGTAGTGCGGGGTAGACCGCGATCACTTTTTGGTGCAGTTACCGGCGTTAATGGTTTTGGCTATCTATTTAGTTAGTTTTGTGTATTATTCTTCTTTCCTTATTTGCTTACTAATTTATGTGTGTCAATACTTCAGGTACAAAATGGCTTTAAAAGCTAATGTCCCTCTTGGAAACGTGATTGTGGGGGAAGAGGTTGATGATAATGGAGATGAGGAGGTGCCTCTTGTACCTCCTGGACAATGAAGAGGCCACGTGCCAATGTTAATGAGAATATTCCAGACCCTTCTCTGCCACCTCCAAGAGCGGTTCCTTGGGTGCTCCCAAACCAAGGCTATGCAAGTGCAATTTTCCCAACCCGAATTTGGGTAGGCAATTTCCAGATTACTAATGTGATGCTGACATTGTTGGAGCAGCGTGGGTACTTCACGGGTGCTGCCACTCAAATACTTACAAACATCTCAAGGGGTTCGTGATACCTATTGGGGGAGCAAGAAAACCAATATGCTCGAAGATGGACTCTGGTTGAGACTCTTCCCACATTTAAAGTGAAGGCTTTGGATTGGCTTGAGTGACTTCCCAACCATTCCATCACTACTTGGGATGAGCTGGCTGATACGTTCATAGCAAAGTTCTTTTCACTGAGACATATGGCAGCTTTGCGGGATGAGATCTTGGCTTCCAAGCAGGAGCCCACCGAACAATTGCATGAGATTTGGGAGAGATATAGAACTATGGTGAAGGAATACCCAAACAATGACATTACGGAGAATATGTTGTAATAAACTTTCTACTGGGGCATCAATACTACAAATCAATGAATAGTAAATCAACTTGCTAGGAGTAATTTTATGAAGTTGCCTTATGATGAAGGTTGTGCTATTCTTGATAAAATGGCTGACACATCATCCACTTGGCAAAGTAGAGCCAATGTGCCACAGGGTGACCCCACGGTCACTCATTTGCACAAAAAACTACATGACCATGGACAGGCTATAGCAGAACTTACAACAACAATGAACCAATTAGCAAAGGCACAGTTGCAACAAGTTCAGATTCCTCGACAAATGAATGCCATACAGGGTGTTAACATGCTTGTGAACAATATAAGACAAAGAGGTCAACAAAACCAAGGGAATTCGGATCAATTTGACAATGATTGTGGTAGATTCCAAGATGATTGTTATGATGGGCAGAATGAAACGGTGCAATATGTGAATAATTAGCAAGGCCAAAAGGCAATTCTTCCAACCAACAACAACAATGGCGATCCCAGGGTAATTGGAACAATCAACAACAAGGTAACAATAATTGGAACAATCAACATCAAGGGAACAACAATTGGGGAAATCAAAATAACAACTGGAACAATTAGGGAAACTGGGGCAACAACAGCAATCGGGGTGGAAAAAACAACAACCAAGGTGGATTGAACAATAACAAAGGAAATCAGGGGCAAGGCTTTCAAAGGCCTCCAATCTACCAACAACTGAGCAATCCACTGCCTTTTCTATCTTAGGGTCCTAGTTCATCCAACAATGAAATGGGTAGAATTGAAATGATGTTTGAACAGATGATGAAAAAGAATGCAGACTCTGATGCACAATTGGCTTCTCACAATACTTCAATTAGGAATTTGGAGGTCCAGCTAGGCCAAATCTCACAGTCTTTGAATACTCGCCCTAATAGTTCTCTACCGAGTGATACGATAGTGAACCCGAAGGGTGGGAACAATCATGTTATGGAGGTAACTACAAGGAGTGGAAGAGGTGGTGATGTCAATGCCTCCAAATAAAAGCAAGTTTTGGGTGATGAAGTTGAGTTGCAAGAAGATAAGTTCCTTTGGTGGTTGAAAATGTGGTACATGAGAATGTGAATCAAGAAGTGAGGATTGATATTTAAGATGCTAAGGTTGAAATGCAAAATGACGTGAACCCATCTAGGGAACACGTAATAGACATGCCGGAGCCAGTTGTGCCAAAAGCCAAGGCACCCTTGCCTAGGCCCCCTCCACCTTATCCTTAAAGGCTAGCCTAGTAGAAAAATGAGAATCAGTTTAAAAAGTTCATTGACATGTCGAAGAGCCTATCCATCAATGTGCCCTTGGTGGAGGCTTTGGAGTAAATTCCTGGCTATGCTAAATTCATAAAAGATTTGGTTACAAAGAAAAGATCCATGGACTATGAAACTATCAAGATGATCGACCAAGTTAGTGCTATAGTACATTCAATGGCTCCAATGTTGGAGGATCCCGGTGCTTTCACAATTCCTTGCACTATTGGGAGTACAAAATTTGCTAAAGCTTTGTGTGGCCTAGGGGCTAGTATCAATTTGATTCCCTACTCAGTTTTCAAGACATTGGGTATTGGGCCACCAAGGACAACCTCCATGAGATTGCAAATGGGGGATAGATCAATGAATCGACCATTGGGTATAGCTGATAATGTGCTTGTCCAGGTGGACAAATTTAACTTGCCAGCTGATTTTGTGATCTTGGATTGTGAGGTACACTATGAAGTTCTGATCATATTAGGGAGACCTTTCCTTGCTATGGTGAAGGATCTAGTAGATATGGAAGCAGGGGAACTCACTTTCAGGGTGGGTAATGAAAAGGTCGTTTTTCATGTATACAATTCGATAAAGCAGCCCAATTGTACCGCAGTGTGCTCATTTTTGGATCTAGTCACAGCTGTGATAATTGATGATACTAGTGCAATGATCAATGTTTAGGACCCTTTGGAGGTCGTATTGTTGAATCTTGATGTCAATGATGATGAGGGCCGAATGGAGTGCATGAATGCTTTACATGGAATGAGAGCCTAGGAAACTCTCTTTGGATCTTGAAAATAGAAAGATGCCTCCAACAAAGCCTTCAATTGAGGAAACCCCGGTATTTGAGTTGAAGCCATTACCTCCACACCTCAGGTATGAATTCTTGGGCTCTAATTCAACTTTACCAATTATTCTTTCCTTTTGTCTTACTAACATGCAGATAGATGCCACATTGGCGGTGCTCAAAAAGTGGAAGAAGGAAATTGAATGGACTCTATCTGATATTCGTGGAATAAGCCCTGCATTCTATATGCACAAGATTATTCTGGAAGATGATGCAAAACGCTCCTTGAAACATCAAAGGAGGCTGAACGAGGCTATACAAGAGGTTGTAAAAAAGAAGGTGATCAAGTGGTTAGATGTCGGTGTGGTATATCCTATCTCTGACAGCTCATAGACTTTACCGGTGCAGTGTGTGCCAAAGAAAGGTGGTATGACCGTGGTGACCAATGCAAATAATGAACTTATTCTAACCCAAACAGTGACCGGATGGAGGGTGTGCATGGACTACCGCAAGCTGAACAAGGTGATCAAGGATCACTTCCCATTGCCTTTCCTTGACCAAATGCTTGATCTTCTTGCTGGGCATGCCTTCTGTTGTTTCTTGGATGGTTATTCAGGGTACAATCAAATTTTGATAGCTCCCGAGGATTAGGAGAAAACAACATTTGCTTGTCCATATGGCACCTTAGCTTTCTCTCGGATGCCCTTTGGGTTGTGCAATGCACCAACAACATTCCAACGGTGTATGATGGCTATTTTCACCAATATTGCAGAAGATATTTTTGAGGTGTTCTTGGATGACTTCAGTATTGTAGGTGATTCATTCGATGAGTGTTTGAACAACTTGGATAGAGTGTTGGCCCGGTGTGTAGACACCAATCTTGTGCTAAATTGGGAAAAATGCCACTTCATGGTTGAGGAGGGCCTAGTTTTGGGTCATAAAATTTCAAAGAATGGTATTGAGGTTGACAAAGCCAAAATTGAGGTGATTTCAAGACTTTCTCCCCCCACTTCTGTCAAGGTGGTTAGAAGTTTTCTTGGGCATGTGAGGTTCTATTGGCAATTTATCAAGGACTTTTCAAAGGTATGAATCCTCTATGAAAGCTGCTAGAAAAGGATACAAAGTTTGTGTTTGATGAGAGATGTATACAAGCCTTTGAACTTCTCAAGCATAAGTTGACCACCACCCTGATCATTACTGCACCCAATTGGATCTTGCCTTTTGAGCTCATGTGCGACACGAGTGATGTTGCCGTTGGGGAAGTTTTGGGTCAAAGAGTGAACAAAATGTTAAATCTGGTGTACTATGCGAGCAAGACAATGAACGAGGCTCAAAGGAACTACACGGTGACTGAGAAAGAATTGTTAGCTATTGTGTTCGCAATGGAAAATTTTTGGCCATATCTTATGGGAGCCAAAGTCATAGTGCACACCGATCATGCAACTCTTAGATACTTGATGACAAAGAAAGACTCCAAAGCTAGACTGATGTGATGGGTCTTATTACTTCAAGAGTTTAATTTGGAGATTGTGGACCGGAAAGGTAGTGAAAACCAAGTGGCGGATCATTTGTCCCGCTTGGAGGAGGAAGGAAGACCATGTGATGGCCTATAGATCAATGATGCATTTCTTGATGAGCAACTACTTTCTGTGTCGATGCGTGATATGCCATGGTTTACGGACATTGCTAATTTCCTTGTGACTGGCATCATCCCGTGTGAGCTCTCTTCTAACCAAAGGAAGAAGCTCAAACAGAATATTCTGGACTTCTATTGGGAACAGCCATACTTGTTCAAGATTTACACCTACAAAGTGATCCAGAGGTGTGTACCTGAGGAGGATCAATTTAGCATCCTAGAGGCTTGTCATTCCTCCCCCTATGGTGGCCATCAAGGAAGGGTGAGGACAACTTCAAAAGTTCTGAGTTATGGTTTTTAATGGCCAACCTTGTTAAAAGATGCATGTGATCGCATGAAAAAGTGTGACCAATGTCAGAGAGCGGGCAGTATTTCCAGGAAAGATGAGATGCCTCTAAATACCATTCTCAAAGTGGGATATCTTTGATGTATGGGGTATCGATTTTATGGGCCCAATTATAAGCTCGTGCGGAAACACCTACATTCTTGTAGCGGTTTATTATGTCTCAAAATGGGTTGAGGCCGTGTTCTTTCCCAACAATAAAGCTAGGAGTGTGGTGGCATTTCCTAAAGAAGAGCATTTTCGCAAGGTTTGGCACGCCTCGGGCAATTATTAGTGATGGAGGATCCATTTTTATAATAGAGCTTTTAATGCCTTGCTTTCCAAGTATGGTGTCAACCACAAAGTGTGTACGCCTTATCATCCTCAAGCAAGTGGCCAGATTGAAGTGTCCAATAGGGAGATCAAGAGCATTTTGACCAAAATCATCAATGCCAATAGGACCGATTGGTCTAAAAAGTTGGATGATGCTCTATGAGTTTACCTAACTGCTTACAAGACTCCATTTGTTTTGTCGAAGTACCGGTTGGTGTTTGGGAAAGCATGTCGTTTACCGGTGGAGTTAGAGCATAAGGCCATGTGGGCCTTGAAGAAGTTGAATCTTAATTGGGATGTAGCTGCTAATCTTCGGGTGGAGCAACTCAATGAACTTGACAAATTTAGATTCCATGCATGCTCTAGTTCGTCCCCGTATAAGGATAAAATGAAATACTTCCATGACAAATATACTCGAGGCAAGGACTTCAAGGTGGGAGATTTGGTGCTCTTATTCAATTTTTGACAAAGGTTGTTCCTGGGAAAGATAAAGTCAAAGTGGAGCGAACCGTTTGAAGTATTGTGTGTGACCCCGTTTGGTGCTCTTGATTTAACGAACAAAAGTGGTAAAGTTTTCAGAGTTAATGGGCACCGGGTCAAGCATTATCTTGGAAAGTTTGATAACAGCCACGTGGTGGCAGTCCTTCATTTCAAATGATGTGATGGTAACCTGCGTCGTGCCATGACGTTAAATTAGGCGCTTCTTGGGAGGCAACCCATGTGTTTTTCTTCTTATTTTTATTTAATTTTCATTGTAGTGTAGGATTGATTTTTGGGCTAACTGGTTGTGAGATGTTACTGGATTATGTTGATGCGGTGCAGGACATAGTGGAAAAAATGATCAGGTCTCTAAACTTGTCAGTGCTGTCGCACTACATTTTGTGCGGTTCGCGGTGGACCACTGCGGCCGCAGTCCATTTTGTGCGGACCGCACTATGTTGCCTCCTAAAGCTTGGAAACTATTGTGCAATAGGGACCTCGGTCCATTTTGTGTAGCCTGCACTGGTGTATGTAAGCTGGGCCCCTGGGCTTTTTCTATAAATAGTCCATAAGGCCCAACGTTTATACTTTTTGAACCCTTGAATCTCAGACCTCTAAAAGCACTGTTCATCACCTTCCTTTACTCGTAGTTAATTGTTTGGAACTGATTGGCTTTATTTTATCTCACATCTGATACCATTCCATTCCATTTAATTGTTCTTGTTGTTAATTTCTTTTAATTTTTGTTTTTTCTGCTTTCCATTCTCTTCTTCCCGTAGTTTCTTCAATATTTTAGATCAGGGTAGTTAAATTTTTATTAAAGTAGACTTAGGTAGTTACAATCAATGGGCAACATGTAGGAACACTAATTAGGTGTAAATCTGGGCTTAAAATCAAAAATACTTGAACCCTAATTTAGTGCCACTACTAGGCACTCAGTGCGGATCACAGTCATTTCTATGTGGTCTGCGGTGCCCCTGTGCGGTCCGCAGTACCATTTTGTGCGGACCGCATTGATGAATTTATGAAGGCTAAACCTCAAGGACTGCGGACGCACTACATTTTGTGTGGACTGCAGTGGCCCAAGTGCGGCCGCATTACATTTTGTACAGTCCACACTGCATAGATAAAGAGAGTGGGTAGTCTAAACCCCACCTATGTACTGACTGCGGTTGATTTTGTGCGGTACGCATTGACCACTGTGTGGCCGCACACCATTTTGTGTGGTCCGTGCTGTGTGACTTCTGCAATATTTCTGCAATTTTTCTTTGCTGATTCTGCAACTCTGTTCTTAACTGTTGCAATTGATACTAACAATTTCAATTGAATTGTATTTGCAGACAATGGTGAAACAATGAGGTAGAGTCACTAAACAACCGAGCAAAGTAGAATCCTCCCAAGGAGTGAAGCAGAAAATGATAAAACTCACTCCCCAAGTCTGGAAAAATATTAAAAGGACATGAAAGTTGATAAAAGTTGCTGATAGAGCTGCTTCCCAGTCCCCGGGGAATGAGTACGAGCCTTCCTGGGAGATATCTTCAGACTCAGTACCAACACACATCCCTGACTGGCCGGAGAGGCCTAGGCTAAGAGACACACCTCCAGTATCTCCACTGCCCAAGCATCAGTGAACATTTCTTCTGGGTGGTCTGAGGGCTCAGGTGAAGTTGTGGGGAATATTCCACCTCTCCCACACCTTAATTATCTGGAGAGCGTGCAGTAGGTGCTGAGGGGGAAGTAGGGGAGAAGAAGAAGTAGGAGAAGGAGGTACACCACAGGTAGGGCATGTTTCTAGAACTAGGAAGCCAGATGTATGGCAAGACCGGTTTGTTAGTGAAGTAGCATACCACAAATTCCGGGAACGGTGGCCGATGATGAAGTTGATCCCGGAGAGAAGCTTCATAGATAGAGACTTGGCATTTTAAGGAGAGAATTGGTTGGGGGCACTTTTATTATGATTTTGTGGATGCCAATGAGCACTTGGTCAAAGAATTTAACGCCAATGTTGCCCACATAAAAAAGGGTACAAAGTTGACCAAGGTGCGAAACTTGAAGGTTTTATTTGATGGGAAAACACGGGCCTCCAAGGAGTCCGTGAAGGAGCTGAGAGCTGATAATGAAAACCTGAAGGCAGATCAGCTGCCTTTAGATTTACTGTTCCAGGACCCAGTACCAGTAGCTGATACCCAGTCGGAGCTCTCTCAGAGGCCTCTCAAGAGGAAGAGGATGATTCCTAGAGCGGATAATGTAGTCATCCAGTTGGCCGACCCACCAGAGGCTTCCTCCAGTCAGCTGTTGGATGTACTTTAGGAGTCTGTCCAGGTCCAGGCCCAGGTCCCAGCATGAGAGCAGTAGCCTACAGGGAACCAGTCTAAGGTTCCCGAGCATAGTGAGGACCCAGGGGCCACTTAGGAGCCTATGCAAACAAACATGCCATAGGGAGTCTCTGTATCCTTCTTTATTATCTTTTTTGTGATTTATTTTGTTTAGTTGGCATTAGGGACAATGCCAACTTTCATTTGAGGGGGTAGGCCCTACTGTTTATTTCATGGATTCATTCGGATGACTGTATATATATTTGATACTTTTTATGATTTCTTTATTTTTAATCTTTGTTTTTGATATATTTTTATCATTTCTCACACTTTTATTTTACTTTGGGTCCGTATATAAAGTTATGTTACATTAGATATTCATCCCATCTATTGTATATTCAAATCCTCTCTTCTATATATTCATTCTGCTTTTTGCAAATTTTTCGTTCCTAGCTTCTTATTTGTGATTTGTAGCTTCTTGTTTTGAAAGTTTGCAATAAGCCTTTGGTTTTCTTAATGCCACGGTTCTTTTCAAAGGTGGAGTGTTGTGTGAATCGGGTGACTCTTCCCAATGACGGATGGCGTGACAACCTTCTTAAGGGTTTGAGTCCGTTTTACTTTTTGTTTTTAGTAGTTAGTAGTTAACGGTGCCTCAAGCAAAGCTTCACTTGGGCGTAACACATTTTCCTTTGATGTTATGGTCAAAAACAATTTATTGTGTTTAGGATGGTGAAAATCATTACCTTGAGACTCTTGTGTTGGCTGACAATCATCAAGTGATTTTTCAAGACCATTGTTAGCTTAAATCGTATCTAAGGTCGTTGTGGGCCCCCGACTCTATGTCTTTAGCGATCCCGTAGCTTGTGTGGTGAGTAATCGTAATGCAAGTCGAAGTCCCGAGCCATTGGTCTAGAACTGCCCTGAATGTTTGTTGAGGCGAAATCTTGAGTGAATTTTGACTTCAGACATGACTATAGGCTTTTCTTGTTCCAAATGATAGTTTGAACACATCCACAACCCACCAATTATAAGATCCATAGTCAACCCTTCTGAACCTTAGACGTTTTTCTTTCAAAAAACCATGATACAAGCTTTTACCCATCCTAAAATATACCCTCTCTTGGCACCCGATCTTTCTTTTAGCATATGAAAAAAGTATAAGTTTGGGGAGAGAGACGAGGATTGCAACAAAGTGGTAAAAAGGCACAAAAATGAAGAAAAGGAAATGCAATGAAAAAGAAAGAAAAGCAAAAAGACAAAAAAAAAGAATGTTCAATGTGAAAAAGAATAAGAAGGGATTCAAGAAAATCAAAGAATGAAAGGTATGGAAAGTTGAAAAAGGAGAAAAGGTTTAAAATGCATAAGATAGAGTGACAGTGTGTCTCTCTAATCTCTTAGAACGAAGTGAAATGACTCAAAGAGTCAAGTGAATGTGTGCCAAATAAAACAAAAGAAGTGATGATACCCAATTTTTTCCTATCTATTTTTATACTCAAAATATTCTCAAAATAGCATGTACACTCGTATATAAGTATGTCCAAGAATTTTTGATATTTTTCTAATTTTTAAAAGCTTTTAAAAATTATTTTATTATTTGTTTTAACAGTACAAAATCCAATAATTATTCCCAAAACTATCATTTTGGTGAGTAATTTATTTCCATCCTCATAATTACATTGTAATTTTTGAATATTTTTTCATAAATCTATTTGATATTTTAAGCTAAAATTGCAATTATAGCCTATATTGCGATTAATTGCATCTTACAGTTATAAAATTGCTCCCATTATTTTTAAATTAACATCTATATATTAATAATCAGTTCAGGGCTTTTAATTTGTTTTAAAAAATTATTTTAACTATTTTAATTAATTTAAAAGGGGAAAATTGGCTATTTAACGTATAGCCCATTTACATTCCAATAATAGCCACATTACAGTCCCAATTTGAGCCCAATTTCAACCGGCCCAATTTTAAAATCAACCCAATCCATAACTCAATTAAATACCCGACCGGATTCCCTCCCCTTTTAATCATAGTCGTTGATCTAGAAGATCAACGACTTAGATTAACCCTTTCCTTTTGAATTCACCGACTATCCCCAACCCTAATTCATTTCTACCCTTCAGCCGCCCTTGAACGCCCAACCTCTCTCAAATTCTCTCAAGGTTCTTCGGAACCCTAGCCTCCCCCTACCTTGTTCCACCGTATTTTCACCGGAGTCCATGGCTTTTCAGGCCATGGACAGCCTATACTCACCTCTTACATGCCTGTTGCTTGAAGGTTCGAGGCCAGACCTCGAGGCTCTTCACTCAAACCTTCACTGATTCGAGGATTCCGGCCTTTCTCCGGTGGCTCTTGGTTTTCTGAGCCTGATTCTGACCTCATCCGACTTAGATCAGACATTTTTGAAGCCTTTCTCATCTCTAGAGTTCATCTGAAACCCTAACTATCGAGGTTCTCTCTGATTATTTTTAGATCTGTTACATGTTTGCACTATCGCTTAAGTTTCTTAAACGTTTTCTCCGATTTCTTTTCAAAAGTTACTTCTTTTCGATTAGGGTTTCTGAAAAAGGTTCTTAAAAATTGTTTCTGACTCTTCTTCTTCTTTCTTGGTGTGAATCGATCCCTGCTATGTTCTTATTTGCTCTTTTCTAACTCGCATGTTTTTTCGTGTGTTCTTATATTTGTTGTATTATGAAGTTTTTCTGTTGTGCTCCGTTCTGTATCCTACTGGTTTCAATATCATGCTCTCACATGCCTATCTTATGTGTTTCTTTACTGTGTTTTTCCTAATGATTTTTAGTCTTTTGTTTGCCTTTACCGGACTTTGTCTGGGTTCTTTCTAGATGTGTTTCATCGACTGTTTCCTTAAGTTTACACTACCTGAACTCGTTTAAATTCCAAGCTTTTCTTGAAACTTGTTCCCTATACTTCAAATCAGTTTCGATGTTCTATTTGCCTTGAACATGCTATTGTGCTTGTATGTTTCTCATGAGACTCTGAAATAGGTCTCTGAGTCTGTTTCAATACTTTGCCTTCTCATCTCTATATCGAATTCGAGTTTGAAAACCCTAGGATTTGGGGGTTTCTTTGGCAAGTTTTGTTTTATGTTTGGACAAGGGTTCTACTTTGAAAACTTAAAATCTCAGACTCACTCCGAGTTTATGAATTGAATTTGAACTTTTTCTACGTTTTTGATTTTGAAACTTTTTTGCAAGTCTTTCGTAATTAGCATGACATTCTTCTTGCTTGACATGTCTATGTGCTTTAAATATGATTTCTCTTTCAAAGGTTTTTGCCAACTGTTAATTGATTCTGAATCCGTTTAATGTTGCTTACTTGATTGTTACTGATTTTTCCCTAAATTAAAACTTTCCTTTACCTCTTTTCTGAGTCGAACAAGGCTTTCAACTTGGTTCTTTTACTGGCTGTTTTACTGATTCCCTTTCCTTGTTTTCACAAATCAAGTACCACTGCACTTTTACCTTAAATATCTTCTATGTATTTACCCTTATTTGTCTGCTCTACACAAGATATTTACTTGATCTCCTTCGTTAAATAACTTCTTCCCATTACCTTTTAAATTTAAACTCCTTAACTAAAGGAAGTCCATATACTGATTGATTTTAATTGGTACACAGTTCCATAATTACTACTAAACTATGATTTTTGCCTTATTTTCTACACCTGCTTTCAATTATAAATACACTTCTCTTTCATTAACACAGGCACGATTTTTAAGCATATAGAAATCACAACTCTCTTCTAAACCTACACTTTTGCTCCGTGATTGCACTTTGGCTTTCATAAGTTTACTGTTTCTCCCAACTTGCTTCTCTGAACTGGCATGCTCTAAATTAATATTAGTATCTCTCCTAATGTGTTTATTACAGTCTCTGTATCCATGCCTACCTTCAATTCACTGAAGTTAATTTTAAAGTGTCTATGTGCTTTGTCTGTTCTTTCTTCTTTGTTTCTTATTGCTAGTGTGAACAATTGCTCCCATACCCCCATTCCCCCTATGTGTGCTGAGTTAAGGTATGACCTGGCAGCATCCCAATTGTTGTCCAGGGGTGAACCTGACCTTCAATAAGGTCCTAACTCCCAATTTTAAGGCTGACAGGCTGGTCAGGGGTGTGCCAGCAGCCTAGTTGCTAGGCATGACCACTAGCCTGCCCTGGCTCCCCTTAATTCCCTTCAATTGCACTTACACTTACTCCGAGTCTCTAAGTTCTGCCCCCCTCTTATGAGCCTTGCCTTGGGACCTTGAGTTCCCTCTGAACTTGGACATTTGAGGACTGGCCTTTCCACATTGCACTATAATCTGTTTTGCAATGATATTTGGGGTATAAGCATTGCCTGGAACTCTTGAAGTTTCTTGGAACTTTGACACATCCCAAATAAGAGAAAGGCTTTGAAAATCCGATCCTGGAAGTTGTTTTATCTCATATTATTAGAGATACTAATATTNGAAGTTTCTTGGAACTTTGACACATCCCAAATAAGAGAAAGGCTTTGAAAATCCGATCCTGGAAGTTGTTTTATCTCATATTATTAGACTTTGAGTCTAGATTAAGCTCATTAGATGTAGATGTAATCACTAATGTATTTTATTATTTTTTTGATTCACTTGGTCTGTAATAAGCTTTGCAACAAACTTTGTAATAACTACTAGGGTGTAGTGAAAAGGGATTGGAGTGAATGCATGCCAAAAGGGTAGAAATCATGTTCATAGGGTTATTACTTTCAAATTCTGCCTAGAAACCATGTTTATAGGTTACCACTTTCAAGTTCTGCATTTCACATAGAAATCATGTTCATAGAATTATTATTTTCAAACCTTGCATTTTCACGTCGATATCATGACTATAGAAAAATACTGTCTCTGAAATTCTGCATCTTCATATAGTTAATTACTGAAATTCTGCATCTTCATATAGTTAACTACTGAAATCCTGCACCTCATATAGATATCATGTTCGTGGGCTTCTTCTGCAATTTCACATAGATACCATGTTCCTAGGATTTTCTGCCTTTTCATATGGATGCCATGTCTATGAAAGTCTGCATATAATATAAGTAATATGTCTATAGGACTTCTGCATTTTTGCATATGCATCAGTCATTAGGCAAACTTGTTACAGGATTTAAATAGTCAACCACATATAGATGACCTGTCTATAGGATTTCTGCATGAACAATAACAATGTTTAAAAAATTAGTAACGTCTAGAAAGCATGCCTATAGGAGTTATCAACTAAATCTGAATTGCCCAATCACCTTTTAAATCTTAAATAAGTGGTAATTCGTCTAACACTCGTAGAACTCATGATCTTGTAACCAATAATAACTTTTTGCAATCAGTTCCCCCCCCCCCCCCCC
>MU675314.1:39852-64315 GCA_026770625.1 Nicotiana glauca
ACACTAACATTTGTTCCAAAATGGTATGATAAAAGTCACATTGAATTTATTCTAGCAAGTGAATGGACCAAATCATCAGGAAAACAAGAAGAACTTTAAGTTACATGTTTAAGCTTGATTCTGTTTGCTTGCAGTAATTGAGTTATATGTCAAAAACAAGGGAAAATTGATGCTCTCAAACATTTCTATACTGAAACTGATGTCAATTATGCATCCTGTTGCGAATTTCAAATGAAGGCACGCATATAACCTTTATCCAATTCCTTAGTTCATTATTTATCTAAACACAAGATTTAGCGCATACTTAAACAATAACAAATACTGCTCAACATCTATGATCCTGTTTTGAGACGTTTAAAGAACAACAGCATATTTGACATTAGTTCATATTAACTTGAATCTAACACTTCAAATGCCATGTTCATAGGACTATAAAAAAGAAATAAAATCATCTAAATCTCGTACAGTCCAACTGTCGAGTCTTAATTTCAAGCTATAGTCTAATAACAGTCGTGCAATTACATGAAACACAATAATATAATCCATAGAAGAATTGTGCTGCATATCATTTCCTTTCGACGAACACAAGAGTTACATGATGTGTACCTGAGAAGGAAGACAAAATGAAGAATAAAATGGAATCAGCAGCAGTAATCTGCAGCTAACCGATGTCAACAGGTTCAATTTCCACCCAGAAATATTGTCACAGCAACTAGGAATGATTTGCAGGGAACAAATACCAATAAACTACTGAAAAATAGATCAAACTAGGCCAAGCAAACTCAGAGTTAACCCAAAATTATTCTGAAACTACAACAACCAGGAGTTGAACTAAAACTCAACATTACCCTACGGACTTCAATGTAACTGTCCTTTTGTGGAGTTTTATTTTTTATTTTTGCTTTGTTTTTTGGTTTTTTTGAACAAAAACTAAGATCTAAGAGCTAATTTCGACTAGTAAAAATCCAGATTTGAATACTTGAACTTAAAATTTAAATTTCAGATCTTAATACTTGCAGGAAACTTTTGGGGGGAATTTTAAAAGCTGGAGAAATTTTGGGAATTTTCAGATGTGTAATCTTGTTAATAAAGGCAGGTAGGTTGCCTTTTATAGGCNGTAATTTTGGTTTAAGCAAATATCAAAATAGGATTAAGCAAAACGAAATGAAATTTAAACTAAATAATGAATTCAAAAATCATCACAGAATAAATCGTAAAAGAATAAACGAAAACAAATGAGAAAGAGTGAAAGAACAACTCACTGGTATGGTCTTCATTTGGCTAATTCTTCGAAATTGCTTTTTTAATTAATGTTATATGTTTATAAAACATATAGCATTAATTGAAAAATCATTCGATGCCTTGATATTCCCAAAACAGTGCCACCTTTGAAACCCTAGATCTAAAATTGAAGGGGTTTTGCTTAGATTCGAAGGATTCTATTTACAGATTTTGGAAAAGGAGAGTGAGAGGAGTGTATGATGTTAAATTAGGGTCATTTGGTAGTGGCACCGCCGGGCACCGTGGTGGCGGTGCCTAGGGTTTGGCTTATTTAAAATGTTCCAGTGATGTTCGAAGGAAACGGGCACCAGATACGGAAAGAGAAGGGAGGGAGGAATATGTGGTGAAAATTTGGGCGCCAATAAAGACCGGCTGCCGCCGTGAGGCGATTTTTGGTGGCGGCGTAAGGCGGAGCCGGCGACGGAGATTGAAAGGGGCAGGGGGTACGAGGAACGTGACCATTGGTCTCTGATATGTAAAGTGCTTTATTACAATTATATTAAAAACGCTTAGACGATCCTAGACCATTGGATGATGGAAAAGAATGGCCTGGATTTAATTAAACTAAACGGTGTCGTTTAGTAGCCTGGGGGCTGGACCGGGTTGCTGGGTATTTGGGCTTGGCCGGGCAACGGGTCTGGAGAGGTTTTGGGCTGGGATTTGCACGATAATGGCCCAAAAATGGTCAGCCTATTTGATCTTCTTTTGACTTCTCAATCTCTTTTATTTCTCTCTTCTTTTCTTCCTTTATTTATTTAATTTTCAGATTTTATTAAGTACAAAAATAAAAAATATAGCTAAAACCTGATTTAATTCTAACACGAAACTAATTAATTTCCTAAAATTAACTAGATCCTAATTTTAAGAAGAAAATTAAAAAAAGGTGAAATTAATGGAACAAAAAATGTAAAAGATTTATTTTTTTTATTTTTCTCTTATTTTCAATGATGTTTAATTAATCCTAAAAATCTAAAATTAGGTACTAAATGCAAGTATGTTATTTTGTAATTTTATTTTTTATGACACCTAAAAATGCAAGCAAAACACAAATTATGCAATTAATTCCTAAAATTCAAATAATAAAAGAAAAATACTAATTCTAAGGAATTTTATAGGAGTAATTTAAGGGTGGAAAAAATTACGTGCTCACAGCTGCCCATCTTTGCTCGAAGACATGAAGGATTTTCGGGCAAAGATAAATGAGCACCATGAAGGATTTTTGCCTGCTCGGCACTCCATGAGAAGCATTTTGAAAATCGTCTGACCGAACCCTGCTTCAAAGGTTGCTTACATATCTTTGGCTATAGAGGAATCAGGTCAGTGTAGTTCTGGAAGGTTTGGTAGCTGGGACTACTAGGAACTGTGATTTCACTACTGTTGTTGCTGCTACTGCTTGCTGGCCTCCTTATTGCATCAAAATGAAAATCAAAGCTAAGCTAGTTATGCCTGTCAACTATGAGTTGCAAGATTCCTATATATAATTCTCTTGAAACTTGATCTTGAGTCTTAGCTGATTTTGCTGTGGACTTCGATCTGAATCTTGATGCTCACAAGCTGTAGGTGTTTACTTCTTTCTGCAGCATTGAGTCAAAACGGGATCGGCAGAGCTTGTGACTTCAATCAAATTTTGTGCAATCTGCACCTTTGTTTGCTTCACATTTGAGCTCATTTCTTTTTGATCTTTTTCTTCTTTTCTTTATTCTGGATTGAGACTCATTCCATCGGTCATCTCGCACCCTATGTCTTGAGGTCAACTTGCTTAAGAAACCAAAACAAACAAACGAACGAAATTTTCTGCCCCAGTTTTCACTAGGAAAATTTCGTGAGTTAGTTGTGACACATATCTAAGCAGTCAAATCAGGATTGTGTATCCTTGTGAATGAATCCAGGTTATGCTGGGAAATGACCGGGTTATGCTAGAAAAAGAAAAAAGGGCCTCGGGTTATGCCGGGACGAAAAGAAAAAAGCTCCTTGGGTTATGGCAGGGAGATCCACGGGTTAGGCCGGGATTTGGAAAAGAAAAAAGAAAAGCCTCTTGGGTTATGCCAGGATGATCCTCGTGTTATGCCGGGATTTGGGAAAGAACAAAGCTCCCTGGGTTATTCCAGGAGATCCTCGGGTTATGCTGGGATTTGGAAAGAAAAAGCCTCTTGGGTTATGCCAGGGGGATCCTCGGGTTATGCCAGGATTTGGAAAGAAAAAGCTCCTTGGGTTATGCCAGGGAGATCCACGGGCTATGCCGGGATTTGGGAAAGAAAAGCCTCTTGGGTTATGCCAGGAGGATCCTCGGGTTATGCCGGGATTTGGGAAAGAAAAGCCTCTTGGGTTATACCAAGAGGATCCTCGGGTTATGTCGGGATTTGGGAAAGAAAAAAGCTCCCTGGGTTATGCCGGGGTTTGGAAAGAAAAAACTCATTGGGTTATGCCAGGGAGATCCGCGGGTTATGCCGAGATTTTTGAAAGAAAAAGCCCCTTGGGTTATGCTAGGGGAATCCTCGGGTTATGCCAGGATTTTGGAAAGAAAAAAGCTCCTTGGGTTATGCCAGGGAGATCCTCGGGTTATGCCGGAATTTTGGAAAGAAAAAGGCCCTTGGATTATACCAGGGGGATCCTCGGGTTATGCTGGGATTTGGAAAGAAAAAATCTCCCTGGGTTATGCCAGGGAGATCCTCGGGTTATGCCAGGATTAAAAAGCCCCTTGGGTTATGCCGGGGGGATCCTCGGGTTATGCCGGGATGGTTAAGGAATGGGGTCCTATGCTACCATGATTTGTTTTTCTTTTGGGACTTTCATTTTCATTTTCTTTCTTCTTTTCTTTTCTTATTCTTTTTTATATTTTTCCTTTTTATTTAGCAATGCACATGAAAGAATTGGGGAGAAACTTCCTTTTGGCCGATTCCCTGTTGTGAAGCTGTTTCCGTGCTTGCGCATTTCATTTCCTTTTGGGCTGCACCTGCTTCTTGCACGGCTGCTTTGATTGACACATGGTTCAACTTTCAACAAAGAATAATTTGTTAGTTTGAAACGGTGGTTGGTTTTGTGGCCTTGATCATCTCAATTGCTTGATCCCGGCTCCTTTTCCGTTGAGAGTTTCGCCGTTTGCTGGCTTTGAGGGTGGATCTCTTTTAGAATTTCATGATGACTCACCCGTGTGGGCTCTGGCCTTTTCATTTTATTCTGCTCTTAAGACTTTTGCCTTTGACTTTTATCTCTTTCCAATGTCTTTGCTTCGAAAGCATCCACCACCATGGTCAATCGGGATTGGACTGATACACCTACTAATGCTGGGTCTTTTCTTCGGCTCTTGCCAGGCGGAGCTCTATAGAACCAGTCCTGTCACCTTTTCTTTGTAGTAATTCCGAAATAAGAGTTAAACCGAAAGGGATTCAAAGAAAAAGTATGCAAAAGGCAAACATATGAGTTTAAAGAGAAGCGTCCCATTCGGGAGAAAAGAAGGACTTATCTGGGGTGTGCATGCTGCCTTCAAATGAACATGATATGCTTCTTGGACTAGATGCCCGACCCACACAAACTTTCCAGCTTCTCGTGAACCCATTGATCTATATTTCAAAACCAGGGAACCTTTCTAGGACTCTTTTCGTGGTGAGATGTCTTCTTTTTTGTGCGACAGCGACCTTTGCGGGTTTTCGCTAATCGACCTCTCTCATTTATCTTCTCACTGTCGCCCGATAGTGCTCTTTACGAGTTTTCACTAAGCGGACTCTCTCATTTTCACTTTCTCTACTCACCGTCGCCTTATGGTGCCCGAAGGTTTTCACTGATATGACTCTCTCATTTTATTTCTCTCAATTTGAATTGTATCAGATTCCCATAATGACGTTTTCCACTTCTCTGCCTTTGCCAATTGATCGGAAGGACTTGGACAAGGTCTTTTGGGGTACAAAGGATTTTGGACGGAACTACAACTTCGGAACCATTTCGGCGGATTCATAGCCGAACCAACATATCATCTGCCCCAGTTTCAATTTTTGGAGGAAATTAGGATTTTTGTTTTGGTGTGACTGAACCCCGGCAAGAGGCTGCCTACCTATCCTTTCGAAATCAAGTCAGACGTAGTTCAGGGAAATAATTTTTGTTTTTTGTTTTTTTTTTTGTGTTTGTTTTTCTTTTCTTTTCTTTTCTTTTCTTTTTTTTTAATTTCTTTTTTTCTTTTTATTCTATTTTTTCTTATTTTCTTTTCTTTTCTTTTCTTTTCTTTTCTTTTCTTTTTTTTCCTTTTTATTTTTCTTTTCTTTTCTTTTTGTAACTTTCGGGTTCCAAAGAGGGTAGTAAAAGAAACGTAACCGGCTCAAGGGGTTTATGAAGGATTGATAGTGTTTGGTGTAGCGGGAAGGAAAGCCTTAGTCATCTCAATTACACAAAAGCCATCAAACCATGAGGCCTAGATATAGTACCTTTTTACTGCATCTGCATTGACTGCTGTTTCAGGATCATTTCCTTCAATGTCTCCCAGATACAGTGCTCCCCTCGGCAATATTTTCCGGATGATGTATGGACCTTTCCAATTAGGAGCAAACTTTCCTTTTGCTTCCTGGTGATGAGGGAGAATGCATCTTAACACGAGTTGTCCCACTTCCAAGTTCCTGGGACGCACTTTCTTGTTATAGGCGCGGGCCGTTATCTTGTTGGTACAAGTGCCCGTGACAAACTGCGGCAATCCGTTTTTTATCAATTAACGACAACTACTCCAGACAGGTTTTAACCCACTCACTGTCCTCAATTTCCGCTTCAACAATTTTGCGCAGCAAAGGAATTTCTACTTCAGCAGGTATGACAGCTTCAGTTCCGTAAACCAACAAGTACGGGGTCACTCCGATTGATATACGTACTGTGGTACGATACCCGAGCAATGCAAAAGGCAGCTTTTCATGCCATTGCCTGGAGCTTTGAATCATCTTTCTTAAAATTTTCTTGATGTTCTTATTTGCTGTTTCGATGGCACCATTGGCTTTTGGCCGATAAGGAGTAGAATTTCTGTGTGTTATCTTGAATTGTTCACACACCTCTCCCATCAGATGACTGTTCAAGTTTGCAGCATTGTCGGTAATGATAGTTGCAGGAATGCCAAAGCGGCAAATGAGATTGGAGTGCACAAAATCTACCACAGCCTTCTTGGTAACTGACTTAAGAGTGATGGCCTCAACCCATTTTGTAAAGTAATCGACTGCAACCAATATGAATCTATGACCATTTGAAGCTTTCGGCTCGATCGGCCCAATGACATCCATACCCCAGGCAACAAATGGCCAAGGTGCTGACATCGGATGAAGTTTTGTTGGAGGTGCATGAATCAAATCACTGTGCACCTGGCATTGATGACATTTCCGAACAAAGCTGAAGCAGTCCTTTTCAATGGTTATCCAGTAATACCCCGCTCGCAGAATTTTCTTTGCCAACACATAACCATTCATATGAGGTCCGCATACTCCCGCGTGTACTTCATGCATAATTTTTTCGGCCTCCTCGGTGTCAACACATCTTAGCAAATTGAGGTCCGGGGTCCTTTTGTACAAGACATCACCACTTAAGAAGAAACCACTCGCATGCCGTCTAATGGTTCTCTTTTGATCTCCAGCGGCTTGCTCGAGGTATTCTTGTTTTTTCAGAAATCTTTTGATATCATGATACCAGGGCTGAATGCTGGGTTCCGCCTCGACCGCATTACAATACCCGTGCTTTTCTTTGATTTGAATCTCTAGAGGATCAATATGGGCATTACCTGGTTACAGCAGCATCGAAGCTAGACTGGCGAGTGCATCAGCTAGTTCATTGTGACACCGAGGAATGTACCAGAACTCTATCGACTTGAAGCATTTGGTGAGATCTTCCACAAGTTGCCGATAGGGAATGAGCTTAACATTTCTATTCTCCCACTCTCCCTGAGCTTGCCGGATAATCAGATCAGAATCTCCCATGATCAATAAATCTTCAATATCTTGGTCAATTCCCATATTCATGCCCATGACGCAAGCTTCATACTCTACTGTATTGTTTATGCATAAAAATCGGAGCCTAGCTGTAGCCGGTTAGTGCTAACCATTGGGCGAAATCAAGATTGCCCCGATGACTACACCTCTAGCATTTACTGCTCCGTTAAAGAACATCTTCCTGGCACGGGTGTATTCAGAGATTGCTTCTACGGAATTTACCTTTTCGTTTGGGAAGTATGTGCTCAATGGTTGGTATTCCTCGTCAACCGAGTTTTCCGCCAAATGATCTGCCAATACCTGAGCTTTTATTGCCGTGCGAGTGACATAGACTATGTCAAATTCAGTAAGCAAGATTTGCAATTTTGCTATCCTCCCAGTGGGCATCGGTTTCTGGAATATGTACTTCAAAGGATCTAACCTGGTTATGAGATAGGTAGTGTGGGCTTGAAGATAATGTCTCAACTTTTGAGCAACCAACGTCAAGGCACAACACGTTCTCTCCAACAAAGTATATTTGGCCTCGTAGCTGGTGAACTTCTTACTCAGATAGTAAATCGCCTGCTCTTTCTTGCCGGTTATATCATGTTGCCCGATGACACAGCCAAAAGAATTTTCCAAAACCGTCAGATACAAGAAAAGAGGTCGCCCGGACTCCAGTGGAACCAACACTGGAGGATTTGACAGATATTCCTTGATCTTGTTGAAGGCCTCTTGACATTCAGATGACCATTTGATTGTTGCATATTTCTTCAATAGTTTGAATATGGTCTCACATGTGGTAGTCAGCTGAGCAATGAATCAACTGACATAGTTTAACCTGCCCAATAAACTCATCACGTCTTTCTTAGTTTTCAAAGGAGGTAGATCTCGAATAGCCTTTATCTTTGTTGGATATTACTCGATACTTCTCCTGCTGACTATGAAACCCAGGAGCTTGCCTGATGGGAGTCAAAAGGCACATTTGGCCGGATTCAGCTTCAAGTCATACTTGCGCAGCCGTTGAAAGAACTTTCTCAAATCTCGCACGTGGTCACTTTGATTTTGGGACTTAATGATTACATCATCCACATAGACCTCTATCTCTTGATGCATCATATCATGGAAAATGGCAGTTATAGATCTCATATAGGTTGCCCCGGAATTCTTTGGCCCAAATGGCATGACCCGGTAACAGTAGGTACCCTAGGGTGTAGTGAAGTCTGTCTTCTTGGCATCTTCTTCATCCATCAACACTTGGTGATATCCTGCGTAACAACCCACGAAGGACTGTATCTCATGTTTGGCGCAGTTATCAACAAGGATGTGGATATTGGGTAAAGGGAAATTATCTTTGGGACTCGCCTTGTTCAAATCTCGGTAGTCCACACACACCAGGGTTTTTCCATCTTTCTTTGGCACTGGAACTAAGTTGGCCAGCCATGTGGTATATCGGACCACTCGGATTACCCCCGCATTTAGCTGTTTTGTGATCTCTTCTTTGATTTTATCATTGATATCAGTCTTAAACTTTCTTTGCTTTTGCTGCACTGGAGGATAATCAGGGTAAATTGGCAATTTGTGCACCACTAGACCAACGCTCAGTCCTGGCATGCCATCATATGACCAAGCAAACACATCTTTAAACTCAAACAGGAGTTGGATTATGGCATCTCGAGTTTTCTCATCTGTGTAAATGCTTATTTTGGTTTCCCTTATTTCTTCGGCAGTTCCCAAATTAAACGGTTCAGTGTCATTCAGATTTGGCTTAGGTTTGTTCTCAAATTGTTCCAATTCTCAGTTTATTTCCCTAAAAGCCTCTTCTTCATCATATTCTGGTTCTTGATTCATTATTTCACAGTTAGACAGCGTGTTTGAGTCTGGGCATGAAGTCCGCAAGCATGTCATTTATTTAAAGCCGCATTATTATAGCTGAAAAGAAACAAATGAAAAGGGAAAAATAACAAAAATCAGAAAGAATAAAGAGAAAATGGACGATGAAATATTGATTTCATTTATTGGAATCTAGAAAGATAGCAGGGTTTAAATTCAGGAATTTAAAAAGACAAGACTAAAAGAAACATCCGAGTTACACCCTAAAATAACTCGAGATGCAGAAAAGGTGACAGGGCTAGTCTACCGGGACTCCCGCCTGATCGAGAATGGCGTAACCTTCCAGTTTTGGAGTTTAGCATCTGGTCCCATGTAGAGCACCTCAGCGGTGCTAGCCCCTTCCCCTGGCTGAACCATGTTAGTTTCATAAAGCATTTGTCTCACAGCTCCACAGATATCTTCTATTTCCTCAGCCATAAACACCTCATCGTCTTCTTCTTCTCCATACTTAGGCTTGAAAAAAGTATCATAGAGATGTGGCAATGGTTGTGGCAGGACCCATCCTTCCTTCTTCCTTCCCTCGGCCCATTTCTCATCATCTGGGGTAGGGTGGAAGCCTATCCCGAAGAATTTTCTAGCTGTGGGTAGAGTTACTGGCTCGGATATTCCTTGTAAAGATTTTCCCAACCCTTTTCCTGGTTTGAAACCGTGTATAATCATTTCTTTAGCCACCATGATTGAAGCATTAGATAGGAAAGGCTGGGGGCAAGGATTTCCCTCCTCGTACTGGTTAACCACAACAATTTCAAAGGCTTGATAAACAATATTCTCAGTTCCTTCCCTCACCTCCAAGCATGGGATAGATGGGTCACGATAAATGGACTGCTCATCTTCTCCGTGGACCACGATCTCCTGATCTTCATACTCAAATTTCACCATTTGGTGGAAGGTAGAAGGTGGAGGGCACAACTCCTGCAGCATGGATCCAGGGCCTTCCCAGAAGAAAATTATAAGAGGTATCCATTTCCAACACCTGGAAGGTTACCTCAAATTCCACCGGGCCTATAGTTAATATCAAGTCAATTTCACCGATTGTATCCCTTTTAACACCATCAAAATCTCTCACACAAACATTATTAGGACGAATCCTTCCCATCCCAATTTCCATCCTTTGCAACGTGGAGAGTGGGAAGATTTCAACCCCTGAGCCTCCATCCACCATGACTCGCTTGACATAATAACCTTCACACTTGACAGTCAGATGCAAGGCTTTGTTGTGGGCCGCTCCCTCGGGAGGCAAATCATTTTTACTAAAAGAGAGTTATTTGATGGCGAAGAATCTTTCTGCCATCCTTTCGAGCTGTTCGACTGAAGTTTCAATTGGCACATACGCCTCATTCAAAGTTTTCATTAAGATCTTCTGGTGGTCGGAGGATTTCATCACTAATGATAGCAAAGACACATGTTCAGGATATTTACTCAATTGATCCACTGTTTCATAGTCAGGCATCTTTATTTTCTGAAAGAAGGCCTCTGCTTCTTGAGCTCTTACCAGATTCTAAGACGGAAAGCGCTTTCGTGTGGCACTGTTTACCTCCTGTACATTTGAATATTTTTCAACAGGGACTGTTCCTGGAAGTTCTCCCAAAATTTCCTTGACTTTGTATGTAACCACTATTTGCTGGTAGTTCCATGGCACTGCAGAGGGGTCTGTCATTGGCTTCTGTTGTACACGTCCGATAACCACTGGCTCACTCAGCCGAGGTAGTTTAATTGTCCCCCGTACCACATAGGCCCCTTTCAGCACATACATTTGTGTCCCCGTCTTCACTTCAAACTTCCTCGGAGCGCTCACAACCAGTGGTTTCTCTTGGAGACCTCGCAGAACATAAAGAACCCCGTGTTTAGGAGGCACCATCTCTGCTTCTGTTTCAGTTTTCTTCTCCGGCTCAGTTTTGATAGTTAATTCTTCTCCTCCCCTTTTTCCTGCTTCGGGGCTGCCTTGGGCTTCCTTTCTGCGTCAGTGATAGCAATTATGGCTTTTAGGTCTGGATTAAATTCCCTGTCTTCACAAATTATCCTAATTATCGGCTCGTTGTTGTGAGCGGGCAATGGGTTATTGGTCATATTCGGGCCTTTTTTGTCCCTAAGCGCTGTATTTCCTTGTTCTATCAAATCTTTCATAGATTTCTTCAATGTCCAACAGTTATCAGTACTATGCCCCTCAGCTCCTGAGTGATAAACACATCGGATGCCCCGCTGATAGGACGGTGATTGCGGGTTTTGCCGGTTTTGGGGTATGGGTTGTAGAAAATTCATCTGGACAAGCTTTGGGAACAGACTGGAGTAGGGTTCACCAATCGGTGTGAAGTTTGGTCGTCTGGGTGGTTCCCGAGGACGGAAGTTATTTTGTGGCGGTCAGGGATTGTAGTGGTTCTGGTGAGGAGGTTGGTTTTTTTGGAATGGAGGTTGATTTCTGTTAGCTTGTGGTTGCGGTCGGCCGAAGGATTAAGCATTCATAACCGCATAAGGTGAGGGGGCATCAGCCATATCAGTGTGAGGATAGTACTGGTGAGGGGTTCTTTCAGAGAACACTGGTCTCGGAGCCCGATATCTTCGTGCCCCCGATGCTGTCATAACTGTTTCTTCTTTCTTTTTACCTTTGGCCATTCCTCCAAACCCGCCTTGGATGGCTTGGGAGGTTGCTCTGATGGCCGACTGGCTCAAGATTCTTCCCGTTTTCAGACCATTTTCTACCATTTCCCCGATTTTAATCGCCTCTGCAAAAGGCTTTCCTATGGCCGAAATCATATTCTGAAAGTAATCTGCTTCCTAGGCCTGAAGGAAAACAGTGACCATCTCTACCTCTTCCATTGGAGGCTTCACTCTTGATGCATGTTCGCGCCACTTAATTCCATATTCTCGAAAATTTTCTGAGGGTTTCTTCTTTAAATTCGCAAAGGATTTCCTGTCCGGCACAATGTCTATGTTGTACTAAAATTTCCTGATAAAGTCTCTGGCAAGATCGTCCCAAATATGCCAACGTGAGACATCCTGGTCCATATACCACTATGAAGCAATGCCGATTAAGCTCTCTCTAAAATACGCCATCAACAGTTCTTCTTTGCCACTGGCCCCCCGTAACTGATTGCAATACTTCTTCAAATGAGGAATGGGGTTGTCGTGCCTGTCATACTTTTCAAATTTTGGTGTTCTAACCCTAAGGGCAAGTGTACATGCGGGAACATACACAGGTCTGTATAGGAGAGACTCTTTTGCCCGCTCAAGCCTTGCATATTTTTTAAGCTCTGCTCGAGGCTTCTCATTCTCTTTGCCATCTCATCCTGCTCTGGGGCTCTGGGGGTTTTGTCTTGCCCCGGTGTAAGCTTGTATGGTGGCGGCTGAGGGTAAGTATATTGAGGATAATAAGGAGGGTCAGCCTGAAAGACGGGATTTTGGAATGTGAAAATCGAGGGGTCGAAAGCATGCTTCGGTAGTGAAGGTTGTGTTGTTGCAGAGCATGGTGGAGCCATGAAGATGTTGGGAGCTGTTCCAGACGGGAACACCTAGGGGCGAACATCAGAAGGTCTTCCTAGGAAGTGAGCAGTTATAGTAGGTTGCCCCAACAGAGTGTTTGGGTGGCTGATGGGGATAGTAGTAACACCTCCAGATTTAGGAAATAGCTCCGGGAATCCGGGGATTGTGGTTAGAGGTTCCTTTCCATCGTTCCAAGCATCCCACATTTCCATGAGTTGCAGGCGCAATATCCGATTCTCTCCAGTTGTAAGGGACTCAGAGGTCGGGACCCCCGAGATGGGGCTGTCTTTGAATATGGGGATTGTAGGCAGAGTCATATCTGTAGACATTTCTATGCTGCCTCTTGTTTTGGTGAAGTATTGATGTGATGCCAGCTTACCACAAACCAACCACCGATTCTAAAGCTAAGCTGGAATTAACAGCAACGACGGTTAGTTTGAAACAAATAACAAATAGGTAACCGCACATTGGAGTGTGATGCACCTATACAGTTAAATGAATATCTACATGTTTGCTACGGTTTCATGCGTCATCCCGATTGTTTTTTGGTTCCCCTCTCTTTCCTTTCTCTTTGTGTTTTTCTTCTCATTTTCTCTTCCCTCTGTTGTTTTTTTTCTTTGTTTTGTTTTCATTTTCCTGCTTTTTCTTTTCTTTTGCTCTAGTTTGTAACTCAATACCTTATTTTCTTCCTTTGTGTTTCTTTTTCTCTGTTGTTTTTCCTCGTATTTCTTTTCTTTTTCTCTTTTTTTTAGGATTACGGTCAAATCTTATGTAGATTGCTTACGCATCATGGCACTGCATGAATCAGACCAAGCGTAGTTCTTGCAAATAAGGTAAATAAGCTATCTTTTTTTTGACATTTTGAAAGAAATGCTTTAAAAGGAAAAGGGGAATATTTTTTGTTTTTCTTTTTGTTTTTTTTTTGAAAGAAAGACTTCTAAAAATTTCTTTTCTTTTTATTGGAACTTTGAGAATTTTAAAAGTGAAAAGAAATACTTCTGTTTTCATTTATTTTCTATTTTTCTAACACGAAAGAAAATATATATTGTTTTGGACTTTGAAAGTTGCTTCTTAATTTTCAGAAGCGGGACTTTTACGAAAATATTTTGGATTTTGCGCAAACATATTTTTCGGACTCAAATTTATTTATTTTTTCAAAATTTTTATTTTTTATATTTTTTTTATTTATGATAGAAAGACATCTAATGAGTATTTTAATGATTTATTTTGACCTAAAAAGAAAAAGTGGCTAGTTTTTTTCAAAATTTTTATTTAAGCACATAGAGACCCGGTTTTGCAGATACGGCCCTTCAGCACTTCCGGTAGGGAGATTTTAAGGCTGTGCTTGCCAACCGTTTAAAAATGACTCATGGTGTCTGTTGTTGCAAAAATAGCCTTCTGGCCCCCTTTTGGGGACATTCGGCTTATTTTAACAAGAATGGCATCACCCAATTTATTTATGACGAAAATTAAAATTTTGACAGTTTTTGGCTATTTTTGCAAAAGGGAGGTTGGACCCGATGAGGGTTGCCTACGTATCTCACATCCAGTGAGAATCAAACCAGCGTAGTTCGGGCAGATTTGTCAAAACCAAATATATATTTTTGAACAACAATCTTTTCTTTTCTTTTTTCAAATATTTTATTTTATTTTTTAAAAATCCGACAGCATTTCGATACTATTTGGGCATTGGTTTTTCAAAAGAAGTGGTTACCCTCACTTAGTCCTAACACTGCTATTTTTCTCAATTTCTCTCATTATATACAAGCTGGTCAACATGCAAAGCCGAGCAAATAAATTCACAAGTAGCACGCAAGATGCATTAGGATGGTCATTTATTTCAGGTCACCTATCCTAGACGGACCCAACCCCTATGTTGAGTCCCCTAAGTCAAATGCACATGATGCAAACAAACGTCCTACTAGGGATCCGGCATGAGGTTTTGTTCTTCTAGGTTTAAACCCTAGGTTTATTGGTCTAGACCTGGCTTACCCGAGCGGACAACTCGAGCCGAGGGGGAGGCAGCGTACCGGGGATACAGAAGCTCCACCGACTTAGCAACTTATCCAAACCTCATTCTAAATGGGATATGACTCTAAAAAGAAGAGAAGCTATGCGAAGTGCACCCTTCTCCATGATATAGAAGATTCAGAGAAAGGAAGGGATTCGTAGCAGTTTATATATACAATTCACATAATATCAAAGCGGTAAAGCATTTAGCACATATAGCATGGAACATGTAGAAAAATCAGATAAAGCCAAATATAACAATTATACTACGCTCAAATTCTTGAACCCTGAATCAAAATTCTGGGTTCGTTTCCCCAGCAGAGTCGCCAGAGCTGTCACACCTTCTTTTTTACACACCTACCCCGAAGGATAATGTATAAGGGAGTTTTTTCATTTAAAGTGACATTATTCGAAATGGGAGTATTTATTTATTTTTAGAGTCGCCACTTGGGATAGGATTGGCTTTTGGTGTCCCAAAGTCACCGTTTTAACTTAAATCCCAAATTGAGAAAAATTGTCGACTTCCCAATTGGAGTCTGCGAACCAAAAATTCTGAATAAGGAATTTTGTTGACCCGAGGGAAGAGGTTAGGCACCCCCGGATCCCGTGGTTCTAGCACGGTCACTTAAACTATTATAACTGGCTAAAATCTAATTTTTATACATGTCAACCTATAGTTTAATTTTAGAATTATTTAACCGTTTTTAGTTAAAAATCTTTTAAGAAAGTAAATGTCGTTTAAAAAATGTGTTTTTGGATCACGTCACATGAAATGCACCCATATCCTCGACACATTCTTATTCGACATTTTGGGATTTGGATTTGGGTTGCATTAAATGCACACCCGTAGTTAGGAAGGTAAATTTATTAAAAGCGCGCCTAAAGCGACTAACGTGTTTTTATCTTTGCGAGAGGCCATAAAAATTTGCTAGACGGCACGTCCTGAATTCTAAATATTTTAATATAAGTAATTAATGAGGGCCCCGCAATTTATGCATTTTTATTTGGCGGGGCTCACCTCAGCTTATTATTTAAAGGCCAACCTAAAGTAAACTACGATTGTCTATTTAATTTGTCTCTAACGGGCCCTAATTAATTCGTGTTATAAAATTTTGGTATCAAGTTCAAGTCCGGATTCAAACAAAAGGGATGACCCTCTTAATTTGAACCCGCTACTTAAATCGAAGGCCCAAATTTGTAGTGTTTCCTTTGTTTTTCTTTTATCAATTTGGTCCAATTTTCAGTAACTAGTTTATGCTTCCAGCATTCTTTCGGGCCTCAACAATTAGCCCAGGACTATGGAAATATAATCAGCTGATTGAGGCTGACGAGTTAGTACTCTAATTTTGAGATTTAACAGCAAACCCAAGGTGATTAACATTTTAACCCAAAGAGAACAACCAATTTGATGTTAATAGTACCTAATATCAAATCCAACGGAATTTACTCTAACATTTGTTCCAAAATGGTATGATAAAAGTCACATTGAATTTATTCTAGCAAGTGAATGGACCAAATCATCAGGAAAAGAAGAGGAACTTTAAGTTACATGTTTAAGCTTGATTCTGTTTGCTTGCAGTAATTGAGTTACATGTCAAACACAAGTGGAAATTGATGGTCTCAAACATTTCTATACTGAAACTGATGTCAATTATGCATCCTATTGCGAATTCAAGCGAAGGCACGCAAATAACCTATATCTAATTCCTTAGTTCATTATTTATCTAAACACAAGCTTTAGCACATACTTAAACAATAACAAATACTGCTCAATATCTATGATCCTGTTTTGAGACGTTTAAAGAGCAACAACGTATTTGACATTAGTTCACATTAACTTGAATCTAAAATTTCTAATGCCCTATTCATAGGACTATGAAAAGGTAATAAAATCATCTAAATCTCGTACAGTCCAACAGTCCAGTCTTAATTACAAGCTATAGTCTAATAACAGTCATGCAATTACATGAAGCACAATAATATAATTCATAGAAGAATTGTGTTGCATATCATTTCATTTTCACGAACACAAGAGTTACATGATGTGTACCCGAGAAGCAAGACAAAATGAAGAAGAAAATGGAATCAGTAGCAGTAATCAGCAGCTAACGAATGTCAATAGGTTCAATTTCCACCCAGAAATAGTGTCACAGCAACTAGGAATGATTTGCAGGGAACAAATACCAATAAACTACTGAAAAATAGATCAGACTAGGCCAAGAAAACTTGGAGTTAACCCAAAATTCTGCTGAAATTTCAGCAACCAGGAGTTGAACTAAAACTCAACATTACCCTAAGAACTTCAATGTAACAGTCCTTTTGTGGAGTTTTGTTTTTTGTTTTTGCCTTTTTTTTTTTTTTGGTTTTTTTGAAGAAGAACTAAGATCTAAGAGCTAATTTCGACTAGTAAAAATCCAGATTTGAATACTTGAACTTAAAATTTAAATTTCAGATCTTAACACTTGCAGGAAACTTTTGGGGGGAATTTTAAAAGCTGGAGAAATTTTGGGAATTTTCAGATGTGTAAACTTGTTAATGAAGGCAGGTAGGTTGTCTTTTACAGGCAGGAAGGTTCTAGAGCTTCTTCACTCATTTCCCCCCCCCCCCCCTTTTTTTTTCNTGTTGCCCAAGTTACTACATTAAGAATGCCGAAATTTACACTAAAGCCCTATTCTAGAAGAATATAGGGTGTTCTTAATCTGTTACTACAAGATTCTCCTATTTGATTACCCATATTACCCCTTTTACTTCTAAAAATTTCTAACCTAGGTCAAAATTAACCCATCCTTTTGACCAAACCATGGTCAATTAACAAACTCAGCTATAACCAAACGACTGGATTGATATAGTCTAACTAATTGTCACCAAAGAAGCACTAATCAAACAAAAATTAATAAGTAACATCAAATACTAACTAACATAACTAACCCAAGAGATTAAAGCATATGTCAATACTAAATTGAAGCACATATACAACCAGAAATTAAACTAATATCAAAATCACTAAAACATGATTAATCAAAACGGACTAACTAATACTGACTTAGGCAAAAATCAGAATTAGAGAAAAACTAAAAAATAAAGTAAAAGAGAAAATGACTATGAAAACCTACTAATTTTGGTTGAAGCAAATTTCAAAACAGGATTAAGCAAAACGAAATGAAATTTAAACTAAACAATTAATTCAAAAATCATCACAGAATAAATCGTAAAAGAATAAACGAAAACAAACTAGAAAGAGTGAAAGAACAACTCACTGATATGGTCTTCATTTGGAAAATTCTTCGAAATTGATTTTTTAATTAATTTTATATGTTTATAAAACATATAGCATTAATTGAAAAATCATTCTATGCCTTGATATTCCCAAAACAGTGCCACCCTTGAAACCCTAGATCTAAAATTGAAGGGATTTTTGGTTGGATTCGAAGGATTCTATTTACAAATTCTGGAAGAGGAGAGTGAGGGAGGTGTATGATGTTAAATTAGGGTCATTTGGTGGTGGCGCCGCCGTGTACGGTTTGTGGCGGCGCCTAGGGTTTGGCTTATTCAAAATGTTCCAGTGATGTTCGAAGGAAACGGCACCGGATATGGAAAGAGGAGGGACGGAGGAATATGTGGTGAAAATTTGGGCGCCATTGGAGACCGGCCGCCGCCGTGAGGCAATTTTAGGTGGCGGCGTAAGGCGGAGCCGGCGACGGAGATTGAACAGGGCAGGGGGTACGAGGAAGGTGACCCTTGGTCTCTAATCTGTAAAGTATTTTGTTACACTTATATTCAAAACCCTTACATGATCCTAGACCGTTGGATGATGGAAAAGAATGGCCTGGATTTAATTAAACTAAACGGCGTCGTTTAGTAGCCTGGGGGCTGGACCGGGTTGCTGGGTATTTGGGCTTGGCCGGGCAACGGGTCTGGAGGGGTGTTGGGCTGGGATTTGCACGAGAATGGCCCAAAATGGCCAACCTATTTGATCTTCTTTTGACTTCTCAATCTCTTTTATTTCTCTCTTCTTTTCTTCCTTTATTTATTTAATTTTCAAATTTTATTAAGTACAAAAAATAAAAAATATAGCTAAAACCCGATTTAGTTCTAACACAAAACTAATTACTTTCCTAAAATTAACTAGATCCTAATTTTAAGAAGAAAATTAAACAAAAGGTGAAATTAAAGGAACAAAAAATGTAAAAGATTTATTTTTGTTATTTTTCTCTTATTTTCAATGTTTTTAATTAATCCTAAAAATCTAAAATTAGGTACTTAATGCAAGTATGTTATTTTGTAATTTTATTTTTTATGACACCTAAAAATGCACATAAAAATGCAAACAGAACACAAATTATGCTATTAATTCCTAAAGTTTAAATAATAAAAGAAAAATCCTAATTCTAAGGAATTTTATAGGAGTAATTTAAGCGTGGCAAAAATCTTGTGCTCACACTGGGTAGGTAGGCCTTTTATGTATATTTTGTTGATTTGCTAGTTGTAGTAGTTAAGACGGCCTTGTTGGCCCAGCCTTATATTGATATTTAGTCAGCTTTCGTAGTTGTATTGCAATATGGCCCATGGCAAAAGTATGACATCACATATTCAGAGTTCCTTAGTCGCAAGTTGGTACGCAAGGATAAGTGAGGCACCGGGTGCCGATCTCGCCCCCCAGGTTCGGGGCGTGACAAAAGTGGTATTAGAGCAGTTCCGTTATAGGGAGTCTACAAGTCGTGTCTAGTGTAGTCTAGTTTATGGGTGTGTTGTGCGCAACACTTATAAGTAGGAGGCTATATGGAATTTAGGACTTTCACTCTTACTTCTTACTCTAGATCGTGTGGTAGAGCTCACTTATAAGAATTCAAATTCCGAACTTCTATTTTATTCTTAATAAGACGATGCCTACATTCAGAAAGATGATAGATAAGATATATAGCTGTAGAAGTGTTGAGTTACAGGAACTCGATTTTGCATCTTGATTATATTGAGTAAATGAGAGGTCTACAGCAGATCATACGTGTACTAAAAAGTGTACGGTTCTTGATAAGGAGCCTTTAGGAAAGAATACTTATCCATTCTTACGTTAAAAGGGAATAACAGAATCGGAAGTAGCAAGGTGAAGAAGGGTACGAGGTACCCAGTTAAAAAAGATTATCATTATTTACCATTCAGGAAACGAGATATAAGCATTTTGAATTACTTTCAACAATAATAGATGTATGTACAATCGGCCACACCTATCTCATTCATGCCCTATGGGAGCTAATGGATATGATTTAAGAGAAGGACAGGATAGTAGGATCCGACTGGGGTTAGAGTAACCCAAAATGATGAATGGATGGTTTGTACTAGTTGACATTTCCGAAGAATATTACAAAGGTGATAATGGATTCCATTATGAGATACCTAGACGGTGTACTCTAAAATAGTACAACTAGATTGGAGTACTACAAAGATGTGCACTGAAATCCTGGAAGGGGGTAAATATTACCTTAGTGTGGCTTCCATCCCTAGTAGAGAAAAAAACATTGGAAATTCGAAGAGCCAATAGATGGAGCAAGGAGAGCTAAAAGAAAAAGAATATTTTTTTTCAAATTTTCAGAATATAGTTACAGATATAAATATTAGCAAGGAAGTACGAAGAGGGATAATGAAGCATTATGAGTGAGATGATACATGGATGGCAACGGTAGAGTGTTAGAGAATCTGTAGTCAAAGAAAGAAAGAGACAATGTGATGGGCCTTAAGACAACAAAAGAGTATAGAACATACTGTCACATCCTCATTTCGAGAAATAAGTTCATAACTCGAACGTGATTAACAGAAGGAAAAGTTAGACCCCAGAGTAATAGAAATCAGTATGAACTGGTGAACAAGATAAACTAAAACAAGAATTAGGAACTGAGTAATTTGATAATAGTTAGCATCACGAGAATTTCAGATAGCATTCCGGCAATAATAGAATGGACAACAGAAGAAGATCCAAGATGAATTTAGAGAATAGTCATTTAAGGAGATGCTTCCCTGAAGTAAGCAATATGAGCAATGTTAATCTTAAGGGACTATATGGGCTAGTTACACTAAGTGTCACCATTGCGAATGAGAAATTTTGTTATCCTTGGTACAGAAGGATTACCGCAAGGCGAGTAAGAGTCATTGATGATGTGAAAGGACGCCAAAAATGAAGATGAGAAACATCTATAGGCAGGTCGTCATAGCTCCAATTCTTAGTACTCCCCTAAAGGGGGAATATGGAATGATAAAAGAAGAATGCGATAAAAATGAGAAAGGATGAGATTCCACTTATCCAAATGTTGCAGATATGCTATAATTCCAGAACGTTATGCAAGAACGACGTCAAAAAAAGGAAGTAAGACTTCCTTCCCGAGATGTTATTGATAGATAAGGCGCCAGTACATGAGGTAAGTTAAGACAAGGAAATAACCCAAGAAAGATTACGTGGAATATGAATATGAGAATGGGCCAATGAGTAGTTAGTAGTTGATTCAAGAAGAACCTAGTCATGACTAGACAAGGAGTTAGAGACAAATCAGTAGATCATGCAAGATAAATGTAGTAAACCCCAACATGGAGAATTCATCCTCGCAATAATGTCATTATAATACTTGAGATATATTCAAATAGGAGTCGGGATAGTTAAAGGAACCATATGAGTGTTACAGGGGTAAAAGAAAGTGCCACTAGAAGGTAGTCAAAATATCAGTTCAAAAGCAACCCTACAAGCACAAGGGCACGGAGGTAATAAACTACAGATGATTATAGGCAATGAAGGACATCAAAGGGCCCGTAATAAGCTCACAAATTTACGAGAGTCAAGGGTTCTCCGTAAGTACTACAATGAAAGACTAGCTGTAGAAATAAGGAAGAAGGCTTCAACCTAAGCACAATGACCTAAAGAGGAAATGGTCATGTAACGACAGTCTCACAACAATATTGTAAGCACTCCAAAGAAAAGTAGCACCTACTATGGCTAATGACAGGGAGTAAAATTAAAAGTAATATTCGAGATCGTATGAGTTGTACGAAAATTCTGGCATGTGTGGGAACTAAGATAAGCTAAGTATGCATGCAACAAGAGGATAGAAAGACAAGCAAAAGTGATAGCTTATGCTAAAGAAAGATAAGAAGGAACTAAAGGAATTATTCGATCAATGATTCTGAGTTAGTTACGTTATGAACGCACTTAAGAGTTTGGAGTATAAGCCATGCAGTATATATATTGGCAATCATACAGTCATAGAAGAAGGATTGAATTATTAGGTGATTGTATCATGAATATTCCATAGCGTCCATGAAGGGCTAAAGTAATACCATGAGCCACAGATCGGAAGATGGCTTAAGCCTATATAAAGGTTGATCAGAGGGAAGAGGAAACTAAAGAGTTACATCAACGAAGTAAATCAAGAGTTTGATTATTGGACCAAGAAAATTATACAAATCGTGATTGAGAATATTGCAGAATTACTCTTAATATCAAAGGTACAATGGAGATAGTACAACAACAATATTCTATAATGGCTCTATGATAAAGCAGTTAGAAGAAGTACCAGCCTTATAAGAAGTCAGTATGAAGCTCCCACCAAATTGTATATGCCCAGAGGTGCAAGTATTACAATAGAGCTTCACGTTGTAAACGTGAATTATAACTCTGTGGAAGGGAGGTCATGAAACAGATAGAAGATACGGTGCAAAATTTTAAGGTAAGAAAAGTAAAGGGGAACAACGTACAAGATACTCAAATGTAGAAGGTTATGAATAGTCCATACTGCGGATAAAAGGCTAGAAGCACGAGGATTCAGTGTCCATGAACTATAATAGTGTCATCAGTGGAATACTTCCCAATCTATGGTTTCTAAGTACTGAAAGGTCTAATTATAGAATAAAATAAGAGTTAAAGATGATGTGATGTCTCGATTTATGTCCCGAAAAAGCATAAGAAAATCTGTGGCAAGCTAAATTATTGTAAAGCGACAAGTTTTAGGAAGACAGGAGTAAGGATAAGAAAGTGCGAGTGGGTAGGTTATAAGAAATGTATAAGCCCTCGGAATTAACCCAGGTTCGGGGCGAGGGAGCTGGTGGTTTCTCTACGTTATAGAAAGCTCAGTGTAACCTGAATAAACTCAAAGGAGTCTAAGACTAATAGCATTTAGAAGAGATTGAATGTTGCTCTGGTAATAGAATGATGGTGTAATTGTGATAGATAAAGGATGATGCATGGGCCTTCGATTGAGTAATGATTTGGAAAAAAGGGTGAATTTAATGAGTTGTATGGGATTAAAATAACCCCCATAGGATGAATCACGTTGAGATGCTATGAAATGGGGTTATGGAAGCAGGGTATTGCCCCCATGTGGATCATTCTAATAATTTTAGATGTTCCTTGATGAGACGTGAGCCCTAGAGGCAGTGTTACATAAGAGGTCAAGTTATCGGTATTGAGGTGAATCAATAACGGATGGATAAAAGTTACAAAGTATGAGATGAGATTAGACCATCATTCTTATGATGAAAAGTAATCAAGATGCATTAAAGAACTTAGATGTATACATATACGATAAGAGGCAAGAGAGTAACTTGGAGTTTGGTAGCAGATGATCATAGGCTAAAAACTCGTGTTTTAGTCGTTGTAACAACACTTTAATTACTACATTTTACAAATATTTGAGCTTAAATGATTATAAATTCTACTAAATTCATGATTTATGCCTTGCAGGAAGAGTTTCCAACTTAAAAATTAATTCAGGATGAATTTGAGGCTTTGAAGTCTAAGTAAAAGCTAAATAAATCAAGTTGGAATCAAGTTGGAATCAAGTTGAGTAAAATGGACATAACTTTTTGCTCAGAACTCCGTTTGGGCTCCATAATATATTGATGGATAGCTATTTAAAAGGGCTACAACTTTGATTTTCTGCATTTTACCGAATTCCCAGATGCGCGAAGTAAACACTTCGCGCATTACTTCGCGCATTTTGGAAAACTTTCTGCCTTGGTCGCGCGAAGAGATGCGCGAAGTGTCTTCTTCGCGCATTACTTCGCGCATTGCTGTCCGGGAAGTGTATTATTGAAGGGTAAAATGGGAAAACTAAAGGGATCCACTCAATTTACTTAAAGTAAACCTCCATTATTGAGAGAGAGGGATTGGAGATTAGATTTTAGAGAGAAGAAGGAGGAGGAGATTCATCTTGGAGCTAGGAGAAGAGAAGAAGAACAACATCTTGGAGCAAGGATTCAAAGAGTTCTTCTAAACTTTCTTCTAGTTCTTTGTTTATATTGTGTTTAAGACTTTTATTGTTGATTTTTGTATGAATATGAGTAGCTAAAAACTCTATTATTCTTGGGTCATGGATGTTAGATGATCATGTTGTTTGAAGCTTAGATTGAAGATCTTGAATCTATCATTGTGGGTTGTTTATTTGATTCTACTCTTAATTATTTTACTGCGTAACTAACAATGAAATATTATTTACGAATCTTGAGTTAAACTTGACAAAGGAAATTCTTAGTTGCATATATAATCAAATAGAACAAGATCTGAATCCTGGGCATCGGGTGAAGGATTTGCGATTAAGATAGACATACACTTAATTGCCTTGTTTGGTTGAAGAATAGGAGTTGTAAATGCATTCTTGCTAATATTAATACCATAGACACATAGGTATTAAGTTAACTTGAATAGATGCATAAGAACTCGACAGATTCTTATGAATATTATTAACCCTATAATCAATAACCCGGATAATTCAATAAATCAATCTTAAGCTAAGATAGTAGCAGGATCTCTAGCAAGTTCATGGCCCTGGAATATCTTTATCCAAATTGTTATCAAAATATTGTGTAATTGTTGTAGTAATTTTGTGTTGAATTATTGT